>JAPMOR010041065.1:297032-325437 GCA_026543865.1 Argiope aurantia | reverse complement strand
AGTACCGCATGACTTGTCCTTGAACCCTAATAGTATCTTTCTACGATCTCAACTGCATAGTCATGATCGCCATAATATGTTCGAAATAAATTCTCATAAATCTCAGGAATGCAAGAGACACCTATACAGTGCTCCTACTATGTAATCATTGCAGATGTTTACGGGTAACAGTGTTTATTTTAACATCTACTCATAACATACGTCGCAGGATTTTAGTTTTTACTGTTTTATTCGCCCGCAGCTGTTATACGAATGCATGACACTTTCTTTTAGTAGAAGATACCTCATATATAATAGTATTTTCATTTCCAGCTCTTTAGAAATTTTAGCTAAATGGCGTTTAACATACTATGCTCATGAATAATAATATTCAATTTATGGGTCATTATTTTAATCAATAAATGAATTAATTAAAGATAACAGCAATTATTAAATCTTCTGTATCATATTCGAAAATTAGACTAATCCTCGAGGGATAACCTTTTAAACTTAATTAAATATCAGATTAAAATTTGTGCACTTCTTTTATTAAATTTCTGCCAAGAAACAAAAAAATAAATTCTCATTATTTTTCTTCGCGAAAGATGACGGAAATAATCTTGTATCTTTCTCCCTATTAATGGCCTGTACCGATTTAATCTCTATTAGCGGATTAAACTATCTTTCTCGTCTAAATCTTTTTCTTTATGATCCTTAGATGTAATAAGTACTTTCTAACGTTGCCAACGTATCTGAAACAAAGTTAGAAATAAATATTTTAGGCTTCGTGTGTTATCTTAGAAAGGAAAACAATATTTATAGATGCATTAGTGATAGTATTTTCCTTGATAAAAATTGGTCAATTAACGAATTAGCCAGCCACAGGAAACAGGATATTAATAATGTAAAATCGATAATCTTCCGAAAAAGAAAAGAAAAATTAAATGCTTTAGATCTTTAAGAATTATGTATCGAATAGAAAAGATTTTTTGTACTGCATTGTGAAATAAAAAATTCGCATTTAAATCGTTCCGAACGATTTTGCTGAACTTGTTTCTATGCATTGATTAAAAGAAAAAATGTTATATACTATTTTTATTTTGAATATAAACAGAAATTCGTTTCTTTTAAAAAATGCATTCTATGAATTTATTCATAAACCTAATATTCCCTATTCGATAAGACATTTTTCGATATTTCATCGATGTTCTGAATGTCGCAAAAAATTGTAAATATATAGAAACAATATTTAATACATTTTGTGATATTAACTCTAAATAGTAATTAAAACAATCTCGACTCTTTTGATTGACTATTATTCTTAAAGCAAGATGAAAAAGAGATCAAACAGTTACTGAAGAGCTTACATATCTTGATTGGATGAGTTATTAAAGACGTAAATGCAAAAAAAAATGTTTCCAATAAAATTCATTATAAAATTGACTATTTTTAAATTTGTATATTTTTAATTATATATTTAAAAGTTAGAATAGTTACTTTTCTACAAGTTTGAAATGTTTCTTTGCATGTACAGATTGGAACACCTAGACACAATTCGTCCTCGAGTACTTATGGTAGATTGATCAAACACGTATGACCCATGGGATAGATTTTATGCTCTAGAGCGACATTGAGAAGACAGAAGATTTAATATTTTTCCAGAATAATTTATAAAACCTTTCGTTATTTTCTTTTCAGACAATTTAACGTGCTTGTTAATTTCCAATCTACTACTTGCATGTTGATTCCTTAAGAATGAGTTCTCTTAAATACAATATAGATTATAAATTTTCTAACAAAGTTGCTGAATTGTCAGTATCTACAAATTTTATCTGTATCTTGTTGATTGCTTTTCAAAGGATTGGAATGATGCATCGGCACAATCAGAGGGTAAGTTGGTCAATTTTTCATTTTGCAATTCTCTTTCGAATATCTTTATTTAATTAAATCAAATTACTTGGTTCCATTCGTATGAAAAAAGCAGACACATGCATATTCTAATCACATTTTAAACTGCGATAAATATGCCCCAGAAATTTTACTGATAATACCAGTTCATTTATTTACTTCCGGAGCACACAGTTTTTCATATCTGGTTGCTGAACAAATTATATCTACGGTCAAATTTCATTTTTAAGAGAAACTATTGGTTGTTGACAAATAATTATACAGTATACCTTTGAAGCAACGAAAATGTGTTAATGATATCTACAGAGATTTCTATTTGTATCACTATGAATAAAACAATTATATCGATCATATTCTCAAATATTGATGACAAAGATGATGAAATTGACTGTAAAAGTTTTGACGCACGTATTAGCATTTTTAGAATATTCTTCTTTTTTGTCCCAATAACACCCTCTATCATTTCAAGCATGTGTGTCAATTTTTACCTCTCTACCTGCATTATCCGGGAATTATGTTATTTTTAAATGTTGACTGATTTTCGAATCGCCCGATATTTATGAAGTCAAAAATGAAATAATCTTTGATATCCACATATAAAACATTGTTTCATCTCGCAGCGAATATTCGATCTTGACAAATACAGAAGTGCTCCAAAAATTTTGTATAATTTCAAATTTATTATTTGGGTTTTCCGTATCAATACAGCTGAAATAAACGTACAATAACTTTGCCTCTTGGATCATTTAATATAACTTCTATTCCGATCTGAATACGTAATTCAATAAAATGTATTATTTTTCAAAGGGATGCACATATATTCTGAATCAAGAAAATGTTGGTTCACTATACAATATAGCCACGGATTTTAAAGCATAAATTTGAACTGACATTTGTCTTAACATTTTCTTTAAATTTCTGCTTATACTTTCAAATTCGGAAACGCATTTATATTTCTTATTTCCAGAAATTGAAAATTTATGATTTAAAATAGCATGTAAATAAAACCTTAGTTGATTTTAATTTTATTATGTCTTGAAGTCACTGGTTGTTTTATGCCGAGAATTATTACCTTCTAACGTTAGAATACTTAATTGCAACCATGTTTTAAAAATTGCAAAGCTTTATTATTTATTCTCTACAGCTGTTATTTGTAAGGTAATTCCCAAGTTGTATATTTCTTGTATCCACAGGATATAACAATTACGAATAAAATTCAATTTTCAATTTTGGAATTTCACCTGAGAAATAAAATAATATTCTAAATTGCTTCTGACAGTTTTCATTGTGGGTGAATTAGGAACACGATTCTATAGTCAAAAGACCTGCACTGTCCATGTATTTGGAATAATTTATATGATAGGATGTAATATTAAATCAAACAAAATGGCAGCACCCCGTCCAGGTAATAATACTCATTATTTTTTTGTCAAATCGACATCTTACATTTTAAGACTCCACCATATGATATATATATATATATATATATTCAAATATGAATGTTGCTTATTAGTAATGATTTGATGCTGTTTGACTTCAAGTATGGAAGAAAAAAAATAAACTAACATCAAGGAAGGGAAAACGTGTTACTGGGAGAGGAATTTGAAGATTATAATTCTTTTTAATAAAAAACGGAGGTTGTGAAAATGGAGGGAAGTATCTTATCTTGAATCACCAATCGTTGATTTTTCAAAAAATGCAAATTTTAGCTATTCTATCTTAATACATATTTCTTTTCCGATTTTTCCAAGCAAAATTGAGGATTAATTAATTATAAATTAGTTTATATTGAATGTATTAAATGGATATGATTGATTATATGCGATCTTACATGACACAATATATTTTTTAAGAAAAGCTAAGAAAACAGAACTTTCGGTTAGTTGAAGTGAAATAAATTCTGAGGCAATAGACAGTTTCTTCTTATTATTTCAAATATATTTTCATCAAATCAGTTGAATATTCTGATCAGAAGCCAAAGCAAGTGTTCCCCAATCGTCCCACAGTCTTTGGAGTAATTGGTATCATACCGGGGTAATTATCAACGTCGTTGTAACAGCTGATTAATGGATTAATTAATTTGAAAGCAGGTATTGATTAATGAGCCCTTCAGCTCATAATTATTCAATCATATTAATTATAGGTCTGATTTTCTCTCTAATACGATTATTCCAAATCGATGAAAAGGGCATCGTTTCTAGTTTTTTGAACTGACCCTAATTATAAGTTAAAAAAATGAATTCTTGTTAGTAATTTTATTATTAAAAAGATCTATTTTATTTAACCATCAGAGAAACGGGATTATAATTTATAGTGGCGAAAAACATAGAAATTTTCTGAGTGATTTTTTGAGAGCATGTATTAATATTAAGGTATTTCTTCGGAAATATACGGCTAAATTGTGAAAAAATGTTGTAAGTTAATCACTCAAAATACGTAGGCCTTTACTTGTGTCCCATCTCTCTGGAAAAAAAGGTAGATTCCACGTCAAAAAGGCGAGATATCTTTAGAGGCTAACATATCGACCCAATTTCCGATGCATTCATAAGGATAAAGGGCAGATCAAATAAGCCATGATTCATCAATCGAAATGATCGGTAATCGAAAGAAGCAATATCTAATGAATTACTGGGATGTTATGATAGGACGTTCCAATTAAGCACTTCTTTGTTTCCTCAGCTGGTTATGTTGCATGAGGGCGAGCCTTGTCTTGTAGAAGAAAAAAATCCTTTGCAATGCCTTTTTGCATTGTCTAGCTATTTTTGTTTCAATTACCGATACAATTTCTGAGTATCTAATTGATCTCTATATCAAGCTAATCCTTCTAAATACTAATTACGAGCTTGCTGCCAAGACTATTCCATCGAGTCGGTTTTCATGGTTCAAAGCATATTGATTTCTTAACACCCGTTACGTTACGATTAAAAATAACTTCTGTGCTTTTTGAAAGAACATGTTTCTTGTTATTTTGCTGTCGTTTAGAGTCTAGGAAACAATGGCTCTTCTACGTTTAATGGTACTGACATTTTTGCGCTTGTCTAGATCTTCGTCGAATAAAACTTCTACTTTCCCATTTTCAAAACGGCCCATAACATTCCTTATCTTCCGTATTAGAATTCCAAAGGCATTCGTTGATTTTCAGCAGCTTCTTTCCTGAAAAGCTTAACAAAAACAAGGTAACACACTAGTTGCATTTTGTTGGCATAAAATTCGACATTCAACTCTAAAAAATATCTTTTTGCAGTTAGACGAAATAACATTCCGAAAACTAAAGCTTCATGATGATGTTTTGTCATGAAGTTAGCACTATGATCAGTTGCAATTCAGTACTAGTTTGCAATTTTTTGAATATCCTAATTAAATGTACAAACTCAATAAATTGCGTATTTTCCGCATACAAATTTTGGTAATGTTCGTATTGTGAAAGTATGAAAGAAAGCTCGAAAGTTAATATGAGCCGTTTTGTAGGATTTTTATTATTTTTTTTAAAAATACACTAAATACTATGGTATATTGAATATACCTCAATCTTGATTTTTTTTTTTCAGTTTAGAAAAAACTATCGCCACCATATTTTATTAAATCTGAGAGTACATTTATTTATTTACGAGTGATATCATTCTTTTGCAAGAAAGTTTGCGAATAGATCAGTTTATTCTCAATTTTCATTTTGAAATTTAATCTCCTAAAAATTAGTACCATTAGTAAATTTATCGAAAAATATTTTTAAAAAATTACTTTCGGCAAGCTTTTGTGTTTAGAAAAAAAAACTGGATGAAGTTTTAAAAAAATGTGATTAAACGCATGTAAAAAAATTACTTCGGAGATTGTAAACGGTACATACTCATCAGTTTTCCAAATACCCCTCATGATTCTTTTTTCTAAACTATTTAATGTTTCAAAATTCGACGCAATCTTCTTTGGACGATATTTTCTCCATTCAGTTCTAAAATGTTTCTGAGTAATTGAATAAATTTTTCTACATTAAAAATTATATATTTTCTGATCCCCACAAAATAAACTTATCAGCAATAGGTAAGCAAACTTTTAATACATCTAAGGTATATGCAACGATTTAGTTCGTTAAATGATTATCTCAATATGGCAAAAAATGTTCAAACCAACATACGTATTCTATCGTTAAAAGTTTCATTAATTATTAATAAGTTCAATTTTCTACTTTTTGGAAATTATACTTAAAGAAATTCATAGTAGCATCATGATAATATTACTTAAATACATAATTACATCCTGGTATGATATTACTATAAAAGAAACTCAGGTTATTAATCAGACTTCTTTGTTGCTTTTGAGAAAGATTTCTAAAGGCTCTTATGTGCTTTGATTTTCCTTTCAAGGAAAAATGAGATTTGTTTGACTAACATTTACACACTTTCTTCTTAGGTATAATGCTGTATCTGAAGGTTGCAGTGCGAAGGTGGACGGTTGTTGAAGACAGACCATAGTCAGATTTTTATGTCTTTTATATCTCCCCCTTCTCACCCACCGTATTCCCCTTCCGTCTCGACAGCCCAGAGGTTTTCCTTCCTTTCTTTCCTTCCTTTCTTTGTGATTTTGCCTTTCTCCGAAATCGTCTGTTTACGAAATCAGTAGAAGTGTTTACACAAGTTAGAGGCAAATGCATGCTGTCAAACGTCTAATGTTTGTGAAATCTGCGGGGTATACTTTTTTTATTTGGCTTTATGAAAATTGATCTTTACCTCAGAATTTAGTTTCTTAGAAATGAAAATTCAATAACTTATTTTAGCCTATTTTAGTCTTTTCAGACAATCGGCTGATTTCATCAGTATCTTACATTGTCGATATAAAGATTATTTTTATATTTTTGATGCACATTGCAGATGGTATGTCGTCAAATAATTTTAATTTGCTTACCAACTGATAAAATTGTTTTAGCATTCCATAAGTACTGTTTATCTGTGTGATTTCTAATTGATTTATAGATATTTCTTCTTCTTAGCCTTATTGGAATACTTATGCGTGATAACTTGGTATATTGCGTATTAAGAATAGAAAGCCAATCTTATTTGGTGACTTGAAAGATGAAAAATGCATTCCCCGTTATTTTTGCTAAAATATATCTTTGTTCCAAGTTGAATTTTTTTTTTTAAATCAGCTGTACACAAAATAACTAAGATTTTATTCTTTTGTTTTCATTTTAGTGATTCATTAACTTTCTTTGATCTTCTTCATTATACACATTCGATGTAATTCGTAAAAGTTGGAAATATTTTAGAAATGAATAATTTATTCCAAGATTCAAATTAAATTTTCTATACACTATACGACCAGAAACTTAAACAACTGCTATTTGTGCAAATTATCGGCGTATGTGAGAAAGATTTAACCGTCATTCTTCATTTTGCGACTAAAACGTATTCACTTTCGATAAAAAAAGAAGAAAAAACAAAGTATTTAAAGAAAAAGTTGCAAATCCACGGTTTATGCAGTAGCAACGTATTATAAATTTCCTACATGGCTTACAACATCTCTCAAACGGCTTGTCTTGAAATTTCTAATATTAAAAAAATATCCCGTATTGTATATTCACTTTGGAGTATTAATTAGTATTTTTTAGCTCTTTCAATTACGGTAAAAATTCGGTGTGATTTAATATGAATTTTATTACAATGTGTATGGATCGATATTCTCTGGAATTACAGTTATCATTATTTACTGATCTTTGTTTTCCAATTACCAAATGACGGTTGTGTGATCTGTTTTTATAGGAAAATATAGAAATAAATTCTTTGAAAGAACATAACATACTTTATTTCACAACCAATACTTTTTTCTTTTTGAACCCAAAACAATAAACATAGAATAAACTGAACACTATTTTGTTGTAGAATCCATCTCAAATAAATCATAATTTAAAATTTTATCTTCATTAATCCGTTAACCGGAATATCAATCATTATAACTCCTATGGCTAAGTTTATCGAGTTCTGTTTGACGAAGCAGAAATTTTATTCATCATAAAGTACATTATTTTTCTCTTAAGCATACTAAAATGGGATTCTTTTACTCGAATCATGTTTTGAATCACACCAATGAAAATCCATTGCTTAATGGAATAGTTATCGTTCTGACTAATGTTCTTTGCAACCGAATTTAGAGCAAATTGTTAAGCTTATAATATAACTTTGAGTACGTATGCTCGTTTACAGTACCGTTACTTGTAAACGGGCATAGCTATGTAACAAGAAAGAGAAATCCCTCCCCTTCTTCAGATTCCAGGGTAAATCGAATTACCGAAACTTCGTGAAAAATAACATCGGGCACTGTGATCGACGCATAATTACGAGCAATACATGCCTCAAACACTCGTATAAAGGACTGCCCCGTCATCGGCGGTGGGCCCAGAGGGTAACATCATAATTATTATACTTATCAGGAATATCAGGAATAATTATTATACTTATCAGGACTATCATCCTTCTTTCCGGAAGATTTTAATCCTATATCTAAAGTGTCTAGGAAGTTGTTTGACATAGATATAAACTTATATGTAGATGATGACATAAATGTGGGAATAACAAAGTTATATAAGAAAGGACCAAAGCCTAAAAAAGATTTAAATATATATTAGTTTTGGCACAGCACTGCAGAAAAAAAATCTTCTACGATGATTAGTACTATTTTTCATTTTTTGAAAGGAAATAATGGAGAAGTCAATTTAAGTCAAAAGTCAATTTAACTTTATTAAATGATTCACTAAGTATGAAAAAATATTTACTCTTACGTTCTATCATATTACTACAGATATCACTTAATTTGACTTTAAAAAAATGTTCTTAGATGAAAGAGAGGTTGTTTATTGAAATTGTACATAATTGGCATAAAAATTATTTGTTTAAAGTTCAGTCATTTAGGCAATTTTACAAGATGAAATTTTTATCGTTTTTCTAAAAGTTATTAACTAATCAAATAATAAGAAGGGTCACACAGCTGTTTTTTGATGAATTTTACTATTTAATTAATTTAACAGTCTTTGAAAATTATTAATTAGCGAAAGCTTACAAAAGAATTTTTTTGGTCATAAATTGAGAAACTAAGCCCATACCCAAATGGGACTACATTTTGAAATTTCATTAAATTTCTTGATCTATGCCTTTGTTCTCCTATAATAAATATTTGTTTTGAAAAGCCGTAATAATTAATGTTAGAAAGAAAATAAATTTGCAAAAATCATTTTCTAATTAAAAAATGTCATCAATAATGGTTAGAAATTTTTAATCTAACAAAACTTCGTAAAGCTATTCATGAAATGAAGCTATAATAGTGAATAATTTTCCAGAAAGAAAAATAACATCAGTGACTGCTGAAGTAAATTTAAAATTATTCAACTAACAAATAAGCTGAATAATTAAAAAAGATAATCAAAGAATATTTTTTTCTAGTAACGCATAGCGTTTACATTCACAATTATTCTTTTTTTTTTCAGAACTTCTTTTTCGTCCAAAGAAAAAAAAATCTATCCAAAGAAAAAAAAAATCTAAGTCTCGATTTATGAAGTATCAGAGCAATCAACAACTTATAGAAAACATAAAGTTAAAATTGAAGGACGTAAAAAATTAAATAAAGAAATTTGAAGACACTTTGTTAGTGTGGTGGTGGATAAAAGTGGATATTCTCTTTTAAATATTTCCTACTTAATTTTTGATTTATGAAGTATACAAAGGGAAAGCATTGTAATCCTCAATTCGAATTCGAGATTTTGACGAATCTCTATTTCAGACCCCCCTGAATTGGAGAAACACATTTTTCGAATATGTTTGTTCGTCTGTCTGTGAACGCGTTACCTCAAAAACCCTTTTCGCTTGACGGATGAAATTTGGTATATTGCCATTACTCCAAATGTGTACATTTTTTAAATCATATTTTGAACAAAACCCATTCAGAAGAAGTATGTTTTCCCGGTTGCCGAATATAAGTCAACCATATAAAAACAAAAAGGAGAAAGCTAGAAGGATAAAATTTAGTACGCATATTTAATATCTGTAGATATGCATAAAATTTGAAAACAAATCTATCAAGGGAATGATCGTTTGTCGACCTGAACTTTCACAAGCATGTAAAAACTATAACTCAAAGCTTCAATTATATAAATACTAGCCGCCTTTGGCTACCAGCCGGTTCGCCAATCTTAATGTACGTTAAAATTTTAATAATTAAATATTTTATGGAAAACTCCCATTTTAATTGCTTCTTCATTAAAATATTTTAAAACTTCAAATTTTAATAGCCATATAATTCACTCATAATATGATAAAGCCCTTCAGCCATAACATAATATGTATCTCTCTAATTTTCTGTTAGCTCCCGTAGAATTTATGCTTTAAATTAAAGTGGAAATGATTAAACTGCAATAAATATAATAATATTTTTTTATTGAAACGAAGCATTTTTTTTAAATATGAGTACTGAAAACAGAGTCGCTGAATATTTAAACCTTATGGGCACTAAAGAATATTTTTCTTAATTTATCTAATATTTCAAGAAATTTTCAAAATTTTTTTCTCAGATTCATAATGAACAGATCGATTAATTAACAATGTTAAGTTTTAAACGCATCAAACACTAAAAAAATTAACAGAATCGTTTGAAATAATCTATCGAAAACAGGTTAAAAAACTACTTAAAAATGGTGTACTTAAAACTAAAAGCATATACGAAAAATATATAACTAACATAAATACAATTTAATTACAAAAGCATGCAACTAACCTAAAAATAATTTAAATCAAGAATCATCCCTTGATAATATTGTCAACAATCAGAACACAATGCGCATGCTTGAATTTTCAACGCCAGTTACGGTAACGCAAATGCGTGAATTTTTCTACGCCAGTTGGGGTAACGCTATGCAGATTAAAAATTTTTAATTTCCTTTATTCTGTTTTATTTTAATTCAAAATGAATCTGAAAGATCGATTAATTAGCAATGTTAAATTTTAAATGCATCAAACATTAAGAAAATAAACAGAATTGCTTGAAATAATCGGCCGAAAAATATTAAGCCTAGCCTCATTAGTGTTGGAAAAAAAACTGAAGCCTTACTGATTTGGCGGTAGGGAAAATGAGAAGATTTTTTTGGCGGGAAAGTTAGTTTTTAATTTATAATTAAAATTATAATTCAAAATTCAAAAAAAGCACCCCAGGTGCACATTTCCGACCTCCAAGGTATACATGTACCAAATTTGGTAGCAGTAGGTCAAACGGTCTGACCTATAGAGCGCCAACACACACACACATTGAGCTTTATATAAGTATAGATATGATATTTAGTATATGATTTGTTGTCAAATTTTAGCTTTATTTAATTAACCAAATGTGTATTTGAACACCATTTTCTTTCTGGTGCTAGTGTACTAATAGAATTCCACCGATTAACAGCATTCATAAGGTTAATAAGGCAGAAGTATATTTATAAGACAGTATGCTGGAAGTTTTCCGCTGGATTTAAATCTTTGAATTATAATTCATTAATGAAAGATTATGAAATCATTTGATTATATTTTTTGCCAGATTGTCTACCAAACGGCGCCTACTTGTTTAGAATCCGCATTTCATTAGGTTAGTTATTGAACTGGTCACTAAAATCAGAAATTTTTAAAATTGTGTATTGACGGCAGGATAGCGGAATCGTATAAAATTTCAAACTCAAGTATATCAGGAAGCGAATAAAAATTCAATTCAGAATTTCATATTTTCAACCATGATACATATCAGTTTAAACAAATGTGAATAAAAACATATGTCTGTAGAGATAAAGCTTAATACCTGCCGCTCTTTTATTTATCAAAAATTTTCTGGTTCAAAAAGCTATTTATTTTCACAGGATTTTACGCCTTAAATTTTTTAAACTAGCGATATCCTTTATGAAAACGAAGCAATTTTGATAACTACAGAACTAGAAAATTACATGGGGGAAAGATGGGAGAAGTGGTTTGATATCACATTGGAAATTCTCGGATAATTCTAACGCGAAATAAGCTTGGAACCTGCTTTGCTACCAGTACTGAGTGAAGGAAAGTATTTTGTGTTAGCTACACAAGCTAAAATGAAAATGGCATTAAAAATATACCGCATTGTTGCTTCTAATTGGTGCAGCTAAATATGCTTAAACATAGCAGTTTAGATTGGATATTAGAGCCGAAGATATAACTAATTTCATGGTTCCATATAATGTTCAAAGTTGTTTATATCAATCAATCAAAACTGAAATATGCTTATAAAATGAATTTACTGATACTGCATGATAGAAGAAGCAAGCGTTTACACATACTTTTCCATTAACAGCATGTTTATTTGCAGAGACATAACCCAACATCAGGATCCAGCGATATTTTTTACAAATGGAACTGTAAGATTAACATATGATTTGGAGTTTCTCCATTATCATGATTGTATTTGTGAGAATCCATTATTTTGATGTGTGAAATCCATTTTTACAAACTGATAATTAGTAAAACTTTACTGCAGACATTCTGTAGCTTCATATGGAGAAATATTCATAAAAGATGCTATTTTTGTAATAGTAGGATAGAAGAAAATGTGCAGCGATTACTGCGTAAATTAACGAGAGCTATACTATTCAGAAGATCGAATAGAATCATATTTATTTTTTATAGATTCTTCTTTAGCGGAATTGGTTGATATTTAACAAATTATTTATTTTTTTTTTAATATGAGGTTCACTTCCCTGACAAGGTCTTCGTTTTCTTGTGGGGAAAATTTTCATCAACATTATCTGAAAAATGCGTATGATAGATTATTTCATATTTTCCTTCCTTTTCTTTTACCTTTCTAAGACCAATTAATGATTTTACTTATTTTCCGCAAAGAAATTCCAATTGCATTGTATATTTCGGAGAGGAGAAATTGAATTTCAGTGAAACGTCTATATCGGAAGTTTCTGTTAATTTGTTTCACAATCTTTAAAATGTGGTAATGAAAAAAAAAAATTAAAACAAGAACAAAATATATGAAAAGTATAGAATGCTGAAAAAAATTGGAATATAACCGTACAGAGTTACTAATGTCATCTTCACTTATAGATGCCAGTATACGATGCAACATAATGCCGTCTCTCAGTAATTGCTCAGTCCGATTTCGCCTTGCATCTATTAAAAAAGACTATTAATCGTCTGTTCATTTGTGCGAAAGGAATAAATGAATGTGTCTGAAGAAAATTTCAACAGTTTTTGTTGAAGAATAATTACAGTAATTGCTAACCCATTAACTGTAGTTTGACTTCGGTGCAACTCTTGTACATTTCAAAAAGTAGTTCAAATTTTAAACATGCCATTTCGACAATGATGAACAGGACATGATGCTTCCAAATATTTACATCTAAACATACCTTGATTATTGCTTCTGTGATCGCCTAAAAGATATACTGTGACACCTCGTGGGCAGTTTAATGGTCTTATCTCATATGTATCCACAGCTATTAAGGCCATCCAAGATATTTCAAGAGTCCTTCGGAATGTTCACTATTCCAGGTAGTGTTTAAGTTAAACGCGTTGTTCGAACACTTGGTCGAAAATCTGAATTCTTCTATAACATCTATATGTTTATATGTATTATATATATAATATGCAAATATATGTATTACTATAAAAATCGGGTTTTGTTCACTAACTTAGCACTGTTTATTTTCCCATGTTAATCTGCATTCTAACAAATGACAATCATATTTTTTCTAGCTTGAATTACTTAATGATTCTGGTTCTGACTCTCCCACAAATCGGAATATTAAATACACTATGTTGAAATAGTTGATATTTTAAATGCTCATGTTTACTTTGTGATATTTTTTTTTCTGTATGTTATACAATATTCATTTCTAGGACCTTTTGCAAAAATTAGGATATATAATTATTTATGCTCATTGAATACTCATCAAATAAAACCAACCAATTCTTTAAACAGATGGTGTTTATTTGATTACCTAATAAATAAAACAGTTAATGAAAAGAACTCTAATAATCCTATTCAAATTATTTTTCTCAACCTAATAAATAAAACAGTTAATGTAAGAACTCTAATAATCTTATTCAAATTATTTTTCTCAATTTCAGATTTCAACAGATTTTCGTTGTTGTTTTTTTCAAAAGTTGTTGCATTACAATAGGTTTTTAAATTGCGAATGAATTTTTAAGGGAGTAAGAGCTTTGTGACTATATGCTATGAAAATAAAATCCATATTCTTTCCCTAAGCTAGTTCCATATTTCTAACTTTACTTGATATATGCAAGTTAATAGCAACAACATTTTATAGTATGAAAACACATCGTGAATTGTTATTTCAATTATAAGGAACGATGGAGAATATCATATTTGCAAAATGTCTGTTGTGCTAAATTGAAATTGTAGTATTATCTTCGCTTGGAACTGAAAAGTTTTATTTCCTTGCGTATAAAAAATTGCTCTGAGTAAAACATGAATTCCGAAAAGAAAGATCCTAAACAACCCTTTTCTGTGATGTTTAAAGTAACAATAACTCACATAAAACACTTCAGTAGTCTCTAAGGCATTAAAAAATAAAAAGAGAGAATCAGGTTTTTATTCTTTTCTTGTAGCACAAACAAAGTGTTCTTTTAAAAGTTACTGGCTATAATGTTGCAGTAAAACGTTATTTTTCTCTCTAAGGAATGATACAACAAATGTTCAGTGTATGTACATAAATGAATCATATTCTATAAATTCATGTTCAATTATATTATGGAACTCTATTCTTAGTTTGAAAAAAACAAAATAATTTAGAATGTGTTTGGATGACTTGTAAAGAAGAATTTTTAAATATCCTTTCATTGATAAAAGAATGTAAACATGTTTGAAATAAGTTCAAGCAAAATTCAAATATTATATTAAAAAGCCTAATTTTTAAAATTCATTTCTAAAGTTTAAAATAAACATAAGCAATAAAGTGAGCAGATACGCCCTTTATTTTCTTCTAACAGAACACTCAGAAACAAACATTATTGTTTTCGAATTTAAAATTTACTTTGCTTATCAAATAATAATTAATTTCAAGTTTGGATAGCAGTTTCTTTTGCTTTATTACAAACTAGCCGCCTTTGGCGACCAGCTGGTTCGCCAATCTTAATGTTCGTTTAAATTTTAATAATTAAATATTTTACGCAATTCCTACTTTAATAGATTCTTCATCAAAATATTTTTAAACTTCAAATTTTTGATAGTCATATAATTAACTCATAATATTATAAAAGCCTTCAGTCATAACTTAATATGTATCTCTCTAATTTTCTATTAGCTCCCGTAGAATTTATGCTTTAAATTAAAGTGGAAATAATTAATCTGCAATTAATATAATAATATTTTTTACTGAAACAAAGCATTTTTTTAAATATGGTTACTGATAACAGAATCACTGAGCGTTTAAACTTTATGGGCACTAAAGAATATCTTTCTTAATTTATGTGATATCTTAAGAATTTCTCAAAAACTTTTTCTCAGATTCATCATGAACAGATCGATTAATTAACAATGCTTAATTTTAAATGCATCAAGCACTAAGAAAATAAAATGAATCGTTTAAAATAATCGGTCGAAAACAGGTTTAAAAAACTACTTAAAAAACGATGTACTTAAAACTATAAGCATATACAAAAAATATATAGCTAGCATAAATACAATTTAATTACAAAAGCATGCAACTAACCTAAAAATAATTTAAATCAAGAATCATCCCTTGATAATATTGTCAACAATCAGAACAGAATGCGCATGCGTGAATTTTCAACGCCAGTTACGGTAACGCAAATGTGTGAATTTTTCTACGCCAGTTGGGGTAACGCTATGCAGATTAGACATTTTTAATTTCCTTTATTCTGTGTTATCTTAGTTCAAAAGTACTTCAGAATGAATCTGAAAGATTGATTAATTAACAATGTTTAATTTTAAATGCATAAAACATTAAGAAAATAAACAGAATCATTTGAAATAATCGATCGAAAAATGTTACCCTAGCCTCATTACTGTTGGAAAAAAAAAAGAAAGAACTGAAGACTTACTCATTTGGCGGTAGGGAAAATGGAAGATTTTTTTTTGTCGGGAAAGTTAGTTTTTAATTAATAATTAAAATTCTAATTAAAAATTCAAAAACGGGACTCCAGGTGCACATTCCCGACCTCTAAGGTATACATGTACCAAATTTGGTAGCTGTAGGTCAAATGACCTGGCGTGTAGAGCGCCCACACACACACATACACACATTGAGCTTTATTTATAAGTATAGATGTACAGATATCGATCCTATGATTTGAAGACAATGATTTAAAGATTTCGAAAAATAATCTTTTGTATTGAAAATGCTGTAAACAACGGGTGACGAAGAAACAGTTCATCATCTTTCATTATTTTTACATTCACGATTGTTTGGGTTTTGAATTTATCTTTCCTACGAAACGATAGTTCACTATTTCTTAACAAGCAAAAAATTAATTTAAAAAATGAATTTATTTTTTCATAAAAATTATTAAAATGGTAATACCCTTAAAATTTCTTGTAGGGAATAATAAAAGAATCTTCCCATGGCTATCTTTCTTATATAAAAAAACACATGTGATGCAAAGTCGCAGAGAACAATCTTAGAATATGTAGATGGAAAATTACTCTGTCTAGAATTTTATGCTTTTTGAATGTCTACAACGACTTGTTCTCGAAGTTCTTTTCTTATTTTCTTTGTTCTAAAACTTAGGTTCAGATATTTTACTCTTTCAGTGGTACAGACAATTTATTCTTCTTAATTCGAATACAAACTTAAAAGGAAAAATTAGTGCTGCCACTTAGATATTTTTACTTACTAGGAAATATATTTTTGCTAATAAACCACCATCGGATCACCACTTGCGTACAAAAATGCTCTAAAAGAAATGATTTCAATAAAAAAAAGTTTCATGTTTTAATAATTATGTTCTCTTGTTTTTTATAAATATTGGCAATAAGAACTTACAATAAAATAATCAGTACCAGACAAAAAAGAATTATTACGTATCGGCCTTTCAGCAAAATACACTTGTTTTAAAGTGAAGAAAAACATTTTAATCAGAAAGAAATATAATTTATTTAAATTTATTTTTGCATTCAAAGTAAACACTTATTGATGTGGTTATTAAAATGATTTAGAACTTTGAAGGAAAAAAATACCATCACGGCCATTTGTTTTGTTTCTCTTTCGCTTTTAATTATAATCTATGTGCTATACATGTATATAAAACATTACTGTTGGTATAAACTACCGTCTGACACCGATTTGGACTGTAAGATTTTATTTTGAAAGTAGGATAGAGAATTCACATAGTTTTCTTATATAAAATCATCTTTTAGATTTTGAAATAATATTGAGTTGAACGCTTTGAATGCATAGGATAGCAGTTTTCCTGAAATTGAACTTCGTGTTGAAAGACAAGCATCTGATACATCAGATATTACACAAGAAAACTATCCTTTATGAGGGAGAAAAATAAAGGACTCAAGAGAAAGTTAACAATAACAAATCCCCAATTTCAAGTTTCACTACAATACAAAATCACAATATGAAATATGCATAAGGCGAGAGAATACTTTAGCTAACAAAATTCCATGCAAAACTACATCATGGTTAAGACAAAAATACGTGCCGTAGACGAAGAACCTTAAGGGACTGTTTTCTTCCGAGGAAAAAGAATTTTAATCTGCTTGGAGTATATAGATATTATTTTTCATATTGTAATTAATCTTTAATTTTTGTTATAGTATTTTTATCATCTCTTTTTGGCTTTTATGTTTTCGATTAAAATCCAAATTTTTGTTTGAGTTTTTATTACTTTATGGCTACCTTATTCTGATAAAATAATATTTATTTATTTTATTTTTATTACTTTTTTTCTTTAAAATAGAGTCCTCAGGCATCGCTTGCGAATAAATGCGAGTTCTTTTGCACTTCATATTCAAAGCAGTAACTGCGTTAGCCTCCAAATTGTATTTAAGATAATATTTCTGTATTTCTCATGGTGACAGAAGAATTTATAACAATTATCAAAATAATTGTGATGGAATTATCCTAGCCTACCGATGCGCTTGGAGTAATATCAATGACCGCCGTCGTCATAGAATGGAGGCGGGAGCTAAGTTTGAAACCCAGACGCAATCACCGGCTACGATACCCTAATTTAAAAGATATGTTTTGTCATTGGTGAAGGGTCCATAATGTAAACATAGCAACTAATTCACCCACCAGGAAAGCGAGAACTCACTACTACACCAGAAACTTCTTATTTTTATGCTTGAGGTGAGATAGGATTGAAACAATGCTTTTTAAGTAATACAAGAAGTTTTATCCATTATACATATGTGTATATTTGCCCTACTTTCGAAATTTTAACTAACGGAAAAATAAAATACAAAATGAAATATTAGCAACATGTAATGCCTACTAATGTTAACCAAGTAGGTTAACTAATGTTAAATTTTTAAATAATGCAATAAGCTGTTTTACAATTTAACATCTCTAAATGTTCATACACGTTTTAATTGTTTTAAGCTTTCTTTTCAGTATTCAAGGAGCCAGGATCTGCGAACTCTTCAATTTACGATCCCTGCAGCCAATCTTAATAACAATGAAGGGTGTTTATATAGATAAAGTATAATTATACATCATGATATTAGTGCTTA
Organism: Argiope aurantia; assembly: GCA_026543865.1. Classification (NCBI taxonomy): domain Eukaryota; kingdom Metazoa; phylum Arthropoda; class Arachnida; order Araneae; family Araneidae; genus Argiope; species Argiope aurantia. The sequence goes on along the minus strand of JAPMOR010041065.1, from coordinate 306,843 downwards.
TGGAAGCATGATTAGTACATTAAATCAGTAGATTTTTCTCCTATTAGATTCCATATATAGTTTCATAGCCATTTTAGAAAATGTTTCATGAATTACTAAAACCTGGTGCAAATCAAACAAAGTTTGATACTGAAATATTTATGGGTGAAAAATTATGTATCAAATTTTAGTTTCCTAGTAGAAGAAAATAATTGTTCCAAAGGATTTTTCAATACAGCCTTGAGCTGCAATTATATTATACTATTAGGTTGATGCAGAAGTAATTGATTTTTCAAATCCAGACGGTTTGACTGCCTTTTTTAGAAATTTCTTTTTGACCTATGATTTAATTATTATAATAACTTGTTGATATTTTAACCTTACTTTTGATTCCGATATTGTGCAATTTTATTTAGAGCTGTATCTGTGGTGTTCAATTTAGCATAAAATGGAAGAAAAGAAATGTTAGCATATTTTTATTTTTATAAAGGAAAAACAGCTGTTGGTGATACATAAGGTTTATGATGTTCGTAATCACTTCTGAGAGCTGTTTTACCAAATTTGTCTTCTGATTTTTTTCATTTAGAAGTAGTCAACGTTTCAGTGGACTAATTCAAGATACTGAATATCAAATGATTGCTATAACACATAAATGTTTCAAAATTAAAGATTAGACAAAGGTCCATTTATATTTTTCAACCATAAACAGATAATTAGCTATTTCATAATTAAAACATACCATGATACAAATTGCCAGTACGAGACATGTAGGAACATCTAATAATAAAAACGAATTGTATTCTTAAATAGTATTATCCTTTATCTATCAAATGAAGTAGATTTCTTTAAAACACTTTATCAAATTCGCCCTAATCAATTAAAATTCAATGGTGTACTTAAAAAATTCGAAATTAAATTATTAAAAGAATTCCTATTCCTTAATTTGTTATCTAACTCTGATTCTATAATGAATTTCAGAACATGCTTTAAACAACAATCGTGTAAACCTCAAAAGAGTAAAAAAAAATTAAATACATTATACATAAGATAGATTTCGATAATCAGAGAGAGAAACAATCGTTTCCTTTCAAAAAGAGAAAATAATTCACAATAAAAAAAGCATTAAAATATTTAACACGCACATGCATATCGTAGCTTTTATGATTTATATTTAAGCAGTGTAAAACATCAGCTTTTGAACCTATTTGTAATTTACCTTCTGAATAAATTATGTTTTGAAAGTGGAAAAATGTTAATTTATTTTATAATATAAATCTTCAAACTTTTTAGAGCATATTTTTTACACATTTTAAACTTTTTTTACAAATTATATATAATTGATTTCAGATGACAAAATAATCTCTCATAAAGGGATTCATGAAGGAAATAAAACATTCCATTTATTTTAATGTCAAAGCTGCGTCGTTTACGCATTGTTATTATCATTATTAATGTCCGTCTAGCATTAAGAATGATGGATGCGTAAATATGTTTTTAATCATATGAGAAATGAGAAACATTTTTAATAAACGAATTTCTACAGGTTTTATTTTATGTATGTTAGTTCATAATATATGTATCTGTTTATGCAAATGCACGCATGTATTCAGGGAAAAAATGAATATTTATTGCATGTTGATATTTTATTGGATCTTTTTTATGTCGATTATTATTTGTAATTTTTTAATAATTATCTTATTAAATATTGTAGTGATACATATTTTAATCTTTTATTACATGATTATGAATGTTTTTGAAGACTGATTTTTGTTTCATCACTTTGCTTTAGTTTTTCTGCACTTGGAATTTTCTAACCAGGCACAGCAAAAACAAGTGAGCCCTCTACAAGCGTACTTATTAAATAGTGTCGTATTGCTGAATCTCTATTTATGAGAAAATTATGTCTACACATATAATGTCTATACTCTATTTATTATTAATTACACTCAAAAATTCAGAGATTCATGGAAAGAAGTCTCCGTTGAATTTAAGTAATCAGAAATGATTTTATTTCTTTTAGTTTCTTTTAAATTATATAAAATGATTAAAACCTGGTTTGATGTGTTATATCAAGAATTTGATTTTTAAATATACTAGGAGTGAGGCCAGTTAAATGTTCAGGTAGATTAAAATAACTATTCATTATAAGTCCATGCAGTAAAATTGTACGATAATAATAGACGGATGATACAGAATATTTAATAATTTCATGAAAGTCTAACAAACATTTAGAAATCGCTTGAAGTTAATATATTGTTTATAAATATTAAGTGTCCGTATAGCATCATCAGCAGTGAATGAAGGCGAATCAAGAATGGAAACGAAAGACAGATATCTTTAACGTTTTTATAGCATAGGCTAATTGCATAAGTTCTAGAAATAAAGAATTAAATGCCATAGAAGTTTACTGATTTAAACTGTGAACAAATCAAATTGTTGCAGATTTGAGTGAGAAAATTGCGAATCTGGAAGATTATTCAGGGGTAAATCTTCCGGGATCCTCCTTAATATTTTAATTCTTAATCTTGCTTATATATAAAAAAGTAAAGAGTATGCAAATTTTAAAAACTGTATTTCATTAAAAATTTGATGGATTTTCATGAAGTTTGGAGGTAGATTGGTAGAATAATTTAGTATTTTACATCGAAGAATCACATTTGCAAGTCCTTATTCAATAATATCCTACTACTACGCATGATCGGGACGTGCTAAATATCGAGCAAGACAACAATCATACTGCATGGGCTGTTTTCAATATCCCTATTCCATGTAAATTGGAAAATTCATCCTATCTTTATGAATGAACGAAAACCTGGTACTTTAAATCTTGATTGTGATGGCAAAGTTCTGGTCTGATTCGTCGTTTATATTGATTTTTTGAAGAAGTTCTAAATGGGATTTTTTGCATTAATTTATAGTTAGCTAATTTTTGAAATTCTTATATATGTAGAGTACCAACAAATTGCCGCATAAGGGTTGATTATACGTGTATTATAATAATACTTTAATAAAGTAGTATCCGCAAAGTCATATCTGTATTAACAGTAAGAAAAATTTCATGGTAAAAAAAGAGTGGTAAAAGGATTTGAGGTAATTATGTCCGTGGTCATAATACAGGATGTTGTTACCACTCGCATATAATAGGAAGGATAAAAAAACTACGCTATAACAAGTTCCGGTGGCAATACAAAAGTCATACTTAGCACACTGCTTTACCGAAATCCCGGATAACTACTAATGCAGCCACAGTAGAGTACTGAAAAACTGGAGGAGTTCTGAAGAGATTTTCTGTTCTTAGACACACTTACAAAAAAGAAATACAAAAAATAACTATAAACTTCCTTTCGAAGGAAAGGAGTGTAGATAAATACAATATCAAACCAACTTTAGCTCGAAATAAGAGTCGTTGCATTTCTAATCTGGTTTTGAACCCAGAGCTATTACGTGATAATAATTTCTAAAATTCTAAAATAATAGGTTCCAAAAAATCTGTAATTATCTTCATGATTTTATGGTTTAAAAGTTTTGGAAATTCGAGTACTATCTCCGTTACTTTTTCATGGTACCTAGTCGAAAGGTAAGTTTCTGGTTTGTTTACTACATCCCCAAAATCAGACATTATTCTAATGAATTGAATTTATGTAAAAACAGGGTGTTGATTTTTAAGTTTATTTAGCTGCAATTCAAATAAAATATTTTTAAGCACTGAAAATTGTTGTATGTATTTATTGAAGAACAAAATAAAATTTTTTATTTAATTTGTTAAGATTATCACAAATATCGAGCAAAACAAAAATCAGACGTTTTAAATATTCTTTGAAAAACATTTCTTTCATTTTGAAAAACTTTCAAAAATAGTTTATCACAATTATTTTAAATTTACGGTATGCAGTGGTTAGAACTTTAACATCGATATCGGGGAACTTCAAATTCGTGACCCGATTCCACCAAATAACAGCCATATAAACGGTCATGATGTGCACAAAATACGTCGGGAGCAAATACCCTCCCGCTGGTTTGGTGCAGAAATTTTTGGAGGGGATGCCAGCTCAGTTGTCGCCCTCTTCATCTGTCTGCAGCACAAAATTATGAGATCTGTCTCAAAATGGCTATAGAGCTGATTTAAAAACAAGACGTTAATATAACTAAACTCAAAATTAAAAAAAGAAAGCAATGCAATAAATACAGTATAATTGGAAGTAAGAATGATAAAGTTATAAACATAAAGGCCTATATGAAGAAATTCTGGCATAGTTTTAATTCATTTCATGTTCAACTTATTATCTAATATTAGCTTTGCAATAACTTACGGAATATTCTGAGACTGAATATTTAAATGTTGTATCCTGCATTTTATATAATATTCTTCATCCGTTGTTCAATACCCAAGGAAAAAGTTACTGCTTTTTAGAATAATTATCTCATGGGCCAGAAAACAAATATTTTTTTAACACTCCTTTAACTTCAATACTTCACAGAAGTCAAGAAATCCTTAACCATTAAAATACTATCTCGTTCTCAAACAGCATGAAAATGATTTCGTCACATCTCAATTTTTATCACGTAGAGAGTTCGTAAATAGAGTAAATCTTATTTCTTTAAAGTTTTGAAATTTGGTTTTCTCTTAGTTATAGATCGGAAATAGAATTTTCTGCCGCTATCTAAAATTGGAGCACGTGACCAGATCTTCATAATATATAGTTAAACCTTTATTGGATAGACCTCGAATGGATATGCCATATAATTCCGCAGAATATAAAATAAACATTTGTACGACAACATTCATTAACAATCTTAAATAATTTTATGCTTGAAATCCCATTTACTTTACACAAATTTAAAAATTCATGACCCTGATCAATTTTCCTCTTTTTGATTTTTTCCATTTTTGAAAACTATTTTTTACAAATTTCTATTTACTATTTGTTTTTTTATTGTATAATATTTCATTCAGAGTTTGGCATTGGTGGCCTGCCATTTGTTGCCTACCGGATAGGTTAATTCGTGGTGGACTATTTTTTCCGTATGCCTTTGACTTCTGTGGTCATTGAATTTTGTATAATTTCAAAGATTTAAAATGGGTAATAAATCGATTTTGATGTATATCATCAAATCATATAAATTTGACTTATTTTATTTTAAAGAGCTTTTATCTAGTAAATGGTCATTTTTCATTATTTTAAAAACCGTGTAAAATATTTAACGAATTAAGATAACTGACAATTAAACAAAATGCCTCGCAAATTCAAATAAGGATTGAGAAATCTTCAGTTGGAAATGCAAAATTTTTGTATTTAAAAAATATATTACTGAGATAAATTAGGTCAGAATTTGTTATGATAATCATAAATTCTGCACTATACAATTAATTGTTCATGGCAGTTGTACAAATCTAATAAGATTAATGATTGTTAGAATTTTCAAAAAATAATAAATTAATAGGGAATTTCAATTTATACTGAATTGAAAAAAAATGTTATAATTTGAAGTTCTTGATATTCTATGAGTTTGAGAAGTATATTTTAAAATTAATTTATTGTTGAATTATTCAGGCTCCATTTATAAAGTTAAAAACTCTAAATGATGCGAATATGCATCTTTGTATACTGTAATGCTAAACTAACAAATGATATTTCGAGTTAAACGCTTATAGAAATAAATAGAAATATTAATGCGTTGATTTTTGAAATAAAATAAACTGACCAAATTTTAAAATCAAATGAACAAAAACTAAAAATTCTCAATTACAACAGTGTTTGCCCAACTAAGTTTCTACTTCAAAGAAATAGGGTCCTTAATACTCTTTGCCATTTTTGAGCTAATTTGATAGTGAAAAAATATCGAAATATTTTTATTTTAAGTAAATTTTCAAAATTTTTCATTTACTTTCATTTTTATTCTTTTGATGAGGGAGATAATATTAAAGAAAGATAATTAAATAAACACGACATAACAATTACCCGACTATATTTTTGATTAATTTCTAGTCGTCGGGTTTTTGGAATAAACTTTATCTACCTCTTATAAAAGCAAAATTGAATCTCAGCCTCTAAAGATCTTATGATTCGAGGATATAGTATTAAAAATTCAAAGTATTTCATTTAAGTTATAATTTTTTTTTTTAGTTTCAAGCTGGAGTCAACGAATTTTTAATTAGTTTCGAGCTGGAGTCAATGAATTTTTAATTAGTTTCGAGCTGGAGTCAATAAATTTTTAATTAGTTTCGAGCTGGAGTCAATAAATTTTTATTTAGTTTCGAGCTGGATTCAATAAATTTTTATTTAGTTTCGAGCTGGAGTCCATGAGTTTTTATTTAGTTTCGAGCTGGAGTCGATGAATTTTATTTAGTTTCGAGCTGGAGTCAATGAATTTTTATTTAGTTTGAAGCTGGATATGAAAAGGTAGATAAAGTTTGTTAAAAGGCGAACGCATGTTCTTAAAACTGGTAATAGAAATGAGAATAATCTTTTGCCAGTATTTTTATTCTTTTTTTTTATTTAACTTAAATTGTTTTAAAAAGATGGAGTTTTGCAATAGTTTAGATATTATATATTAAAGTTTTAAAGTTTGTAAGGCTCTGTGTTCCTAATGATAAAATAATATTTAAATATTTTTTTAAATTACTAATTAATTAATTGTGAATTCATGCGCTTGGAGCCACTATAATAAGAATTTCAAAATATCAACTTTATGTTTCCATAGTATTACAATAATGAAATGTGATTTTATTAAGACGAAAGAGTAAATGTTATAAAGATATAAAAAGTTTGAGGAAAACATGGTTTTATTAATGGGCTAAAAATATGAATACCAGAAAAATATTAAAAGTATAAGGTGCTGAAAACAATAAAAAATTATTCGACAACGAATGTCATAAAAAAGAAACATTTTTATTAACTAGTGTAAATGTTCAACGAAATATTAAGTTTCAATAAAAGTTTTATTTGGTATAATAACTATACAATACAAACTTTATGCAAGTCGTTTTCCCTCTTTCTATTTCTTTCGAGAATCATTTCATTCAAGGATGCATCACAAATATGCATTACTTCTTGTACCTTCTCAATCGTATGCATTTCTATCATTTAGTAGGATCAGACCTTTTTCCTAATCATCAGCGATAATCCGCTGTATTAATAACCCTGTTTCACCGTAATTAGCAATAACACATATGGTTTATCAAAAACACATTTATACAGAATGATAGCAAACATGTCTGGTCGATTTTTAAGAGATGATAGAGGGGTCAAAGATAAAAGGATTACCTGTTCAATGCGTGTCTGAATATGCCATGTGAAGGCCGTAGAGGGTGCTCTGTAGGGTAGTAGAAACAAGTCAGCAATTCGGGAAACTGTCATTCCCCGCTGAGATTTAATATACCAGGCAGCGCCTGACGAATTCTGAGCTATTAGATATCCATCTGATATATGGGCCCAAGCATATACATGGAAGATCTGTATAATAGATGCACAAGGAATGATTTTTCAACAGAAAAACACCGAATTATCAAACTTTAGAACGAGTTTCAGAATCTTGTGAATGCGGATGTTTCAATGGTAGGAGACATAATATGGGCAAGTGTCGTTTGACGAGTAGAATATCTTAAATAAGGTCGAGAACAATCCTTTAACAAGCACAAGAGCTATTGCCCGTAAACTGGGTGTGAGCCATTTAATTGTATGGACGATTTTGCATGACAAATGTATGCACCTATACCGCTTACAATAAGTAGAAGCATTCATACAAGCAGATTTCCATCTCTTACAAATTTTTAGCGACAGTATTTGCAACAGGCTGCTGTAAAACCCGACTTCCCTTCATACGAGATATTCACGGATGAAGTAATATTCACTAGAGAGGGTGTGTTTAACAATTACAATACTAATGTTTGGGAATATGACAATCCGTATGCGACAAATCCTCATGCTTCAAGTGAAGTTTAAGTGTCAATGTGTGGCGGGTTTAGTGCATGAATTCGTGATTGGGCCGTACATTCTGTCTCATAACTTGGACCGTTCAAAATGCCTTCTCTGCTTGCAAAGTTTTGATTGAACTGCTGGCCGTTTTACCTCAGCGCATTCGGAGACTATATAGTTCAAGTACGATGGAGCACCATCACAGTTAAGCCGTAATGTCCGGAATCACCTGGACGCTACTTATCAACACCGGTTGTTTGGATGAGCTGGCCAGACATTTTTCGATCACATGGCATTTTTTTCATTCTGTTAATAGCAAAAAAGAGCAAGAAACATCCTTAATAAACTACTATAGGAGGTAGTTCAAAATGACAATTATTTTTTCAAATGGTTATAGTTTCTCTGTAAACAATAGTAGAAGAAAAGTATTCACACACAATACAGAAAAAAGTTTAAGCTTAGTCTCCGTGCATAATAATTGTTATATTCACTATATTTGGTCATACAAGCAACATCGAAAGGTGGTTCACATCACATCAGATATTATGAGAATTTTGCCACCATTTACGTACGTATATTCTCTGCGTGAACCTTCGACATCTTCTTTTGCCATTACTAGCAATGGGATGTATATTAAGAGTATTAAAAAGATGAGTTTAAATATAGCGATTTCTCTAAAATCCGACACTTCGCCAGTCACATCGGCACTTTGTGGCGAGTCAAAAGCATGAAAGGTTAAATTTATGTCTTGGTATTCTCAGGGGCATTGTTTCAATTTAACATTACTCACTGTTACTCACTCAGATTTTGTAACATTTGTTATATTCATTTTAAAGTGAAAGAAGTTAATCGGTAGTTATTGATGATAACCTGTAAAAATTATAATCATCACATGAACATGGTTTTATTTAAACTATTTGCTGTTATTATTAATAATAACAAAGTAATCATTCATCAATTAACATATATGGCATAACTTTCTGTATATTACATAATTTGTAGTATTTTATGCAATTTAAATTGGTTTTGAAATTAAAATTAATTTTTAAAAAATTAAATTCATCTAATCCGGCGCTTTTATGAATCCAGTCATCTCAGTCAAAAACGAAACTTACTATTATTTATAAGGAAATTGTATCTGCTTGTAATAAAAATAACTATAGCAATTTATTTTGCCTTATATTATAACTTCAATATGCATCAAGATTTATTCACTTGATGCGAAGTATTTTTATTTAAAGACAGAATTTAGTTCTGCATAATGTCTTTTAGAAGAAAAAAGAAATTTTGTTGCTGTACATCAAAGTATTTAGAGCTTTTTCTTTATGGCATAGAAAGCATTGCCTCAAATAGAAATGGAAATCAATTTTCCACTTCTAACTCGGTAAAATGAAAATGAAAGCATTTTATTCTCTGAAGTATAAATGCGGAAAAGGTGTTAGACTGATATCGAAAGAGCATAAATTTCTTATCCCGTAGGAAGCATAAATGTCAGGGAAATAATATATTATCAAGAAGCAAACATAAAACCTGGTCATACTTCAAATCTAGCAAAAAAAACCAAAGTAAATTTTCATTCCTCTCGAGTGGTTTTATTAGCTGGATTAAGGTAATAAAAATCAATAGTTATGTTAAAGTTAGAAATCAAATGCAAATTTTGATATGGCTGTTTCTTCAATGAACGAAGATATGAGAATATTGCTGTTAAAATAATATTAATTCGAAGAAATGTTTATGCCAAATTACCCTAAATAGTAAAGCATCTTTTGAAAGTATATGACAGTGGCATTCGAAGAATATTAATTCTAATTAAAATTATTTGATAATAACATTAATTAGAAAAGATATTAAGATTATTATCAAATTAATCTATTTTCTAACTATCTACGAATAACTATATATTCAAATATTATGAA
>JAPMOR010041065.1:235195-288146 GCA_026543865.1 Argiope aurantia | reverse complement strand
AAAAAAAAAAAAAAAAAAAAAAAAAACCCGAAATTACTTTCCGAACAACTTAATACATCACGTTCTAATGATTTTTCGAATGTTTACTGACAGAATATTAAAACCCAACATTACATGTTGCTGTTTCGACTTCAGTTTTTCAGATTTTTTCCTACGTTTATAGGCGAAGCACAAATGAAAAGAAATTAAATTCTGTTGTTCAAAAATGCTAGATTTTTTTTGTTACTTTTTTGTATTTTGCTGTGTAATTATTAAAACCTTCCACGAAGTAAAGTTTTAATTGAAATATTAATTTGAAGTAAAATTTTAAAAAGACACCATAGGTCACATTATCGAGTAACCTTTTTAATGTTTTAATTTATTTATCCCATCAAGGGTATTAATAGTAGAAATTTTTAATTTTGTATAATTTGTTTGAAAAATTTATTCGCTTAGTTTCCTTTCTCCTGAAGTAGTAATATTTATTTTCGTTTAAAAATTTTCGTCTTGCTTTAGAAAACTTAATTTAACCCTTTCTAGAGTCGTGGAAAGTATGCTTCCCACCAAATTTATTAATCTTTGTATGAAATTATGTAGGTTGGCATAAGCTCTGGAAAATTTTTTTAGTAAGTCAGAAACTTAGATGCTTCAGTTCTTTATCTCACACAAAATAATGTGTCTTGATTTGTTACTTAATTATTAATTAAACAAATTAATTAATTAATCAAATTAAATTTGTCTAATAAGCTAAATGAATCCCTTTTCTTATTCTAATTTCAAGCGTAAAAATATTTTAACATAATATGACTAGAAAAAAATGACCCTTTAAAGGTTTAAGAAAGAAAAATTTGTCATATAATCAATTTTTTTTGTGATTGAGACCTTAATGTGTGTCTGCTTAATTTAGTTTATTAACTTAATTCTTATATTTTGATTTATTTAGTAAAACATAGAAATATATTTGTGATAGAAAAATTAATAGCATAAATATTAAATTTTACTTCATTTACCCAAAGGTTTGGTTCATGCATTTGGTAAATCAATAAAAGAAAAATTTAAAACAAATGTCATGAAACTCATCTCTTTCAGTAAAATTACTAGGGCATGATAAAAACAAATGTGATACAAAAATGCAATGATAATGAACTTCGATGCCATTTATTAAAAGTTGATTTCATGAAAACTGATAATATTCCGTTTATGCCCGTTACTATTATTAATCCTAGGAAGTATATTTCAAATGTAGACTCTGAAATATATAATTCTAAGAAAAGTGGTTATTGAAATAAGTAGGGATTGTATCATATTAACGAAGAATTTCTGGTAATGTAATGAAAATAAAATAGAATCTGTATAACATCTGTGTCAATGTTTTGTTATTTATAATCCTGTATGCCCCAATGTTTTTTTTTGGGGGGGGAATTACACATATTTCCAGTTACACATATTTTCAGTATGTACTGTTGGAACATGCAAAAGGTGTTATTCGTGTTAAATTTGAGAGTTTTCCCATCGTTACAGTATTGCCGAGTACATTCATGCACCTTTAAATAGCAAAAGCATACATATATTACATCTGCTTTGGGATGAAACAAAATGCGTACGCAAACGAGAAACATGATGATCGACCAAGGTCATTACTGGTATGGTAACTATAAACTGTCTATTCTGACCCCCTGGATGACACTCAGCAAGCAAAAACTTGAATGACCCAACGGCCGCAACAGCAACACTTGCGGGTTGAGTCCTAGGGGCTGTCACCGTCCACGATACAATCTTTCCCCAAGGAATTACGTCCCATCATCGATGGGAGAAGTCAGACCTCCACCTTTTTGTGTACCCATAAGGATGGTGAGAACCAACCACCATGCCAGAAGCTTCTCATCCTCCTTTACGAGGTGCCCCAGTGGGTAAATGTTAACCGAATTACAGTTCTCTAGAGCACAATTTGCCGAAATCTGCCATCAATGCTAATTAGAACAATAAATTCTATTATTAGCAATTTGGAGTGTTTTGAGTGGCAAATTACATATAAAATATGCAAATAGGAACAAATGGAATATTAAGAGCAGATAAATACAAAAGCTTCCGATAAAAAATGATTCTTTGAGGAGATCGCATTTTTTTTTCGAGAAATGCATGGACGTTTGTTACCAAAGAGTATGCGTTTTCCATTAATTAATATTCTCAAAATTAAGGTAGAAGTTATATAGAGCAGAATGTGCTTTTCACAAACTGTTATTCCAATAAAAACAAATAAAATAAGATTGAAATCATATCCCGTATGAGTGCAAATTTCTTAATTTTTAAAGTGAATTACATAATAAACTTTGAAGTACTTAATTTGTTGCTATTTATATACATTAAATTTTAGGTTAATTATATTATCATGTGTTTTAATCATATTAGTGCAAAACAATACAAGGATACGTATGTATGGATTTCGTAATTACGAACCATGGTCAGATGATATCTCAAACGTCACACCGATAATAAAACGTTTGATAGTCGACATCAGATTTGACTTGCAGCTGAACCTCCTACACGACTGAACTTCAATGTAAACGGATATTAAATCTCATCACTCTGTTCCCAAAGCCAAGATTTTACTACAAGAACAAAGTGGCCCTCAAAAAAAAATTTGATATTAAGGGATACCCACATTCTGTCTTCACCTCTTTCTATCTAGCTGATTGTTAGTCCTTAGAGGTTGTTGATAATAAATTCATTGCTCTAGTGTGACATTATCAGATTTTTCTTTTTCTTGCATCGTACCAGTTTTGAGCATTTTGTTTTATTTATAGATAAGAACACTGTAAATTCATTTCTTTGTTGATCTGAAATGATATTGTTCTCTTGTGAATCACTTTTTGATGTCTGTATAGTAACACAAACGATGCAAATTTATGTTTGTATTCATTCTTTGCAAATTTCCAAATGATAAGCGATTCCAAGACAGGTAAATAATGACATTTAATTATTTTAAAGTAATTTTCCATAGTTCCCGTTGCATTTAAAATCTTTCTTTCAAATGTTTGTACTTTAGATATATTTGAACAAAAAGCATAGTTTGAATACCTAAAAAAATTTACAATTTTTAAGTAATTCAAAAACTTAGATTTACTTTGCATCGAATTCAAGTGAATGATTTTTTTACTTCAATTTTAGAAATTACTATATCAAAACTGATCAATTTTAAGAATTACTAAATCGGCCTTTTGGACGAAACATTTACCTATAATTTAAAATGTTGTTTTAATATTTTGTCTTTTTTATATCGTATCAACTATATATAATATTTTTGAGATTATTAAATCAATATATATTTAATAGTTTGGAGGTTTTAGTATAAAATATTGAATTTAAATGGTCGTGTATGATATATTTCTATGATGATGAATTTCAAATTGTAAGAATATGAACCAAGACTAAAATAGAGATTTCTAGAAAAGAATCGTATTCTTCAAATTTTTCTCAGACTAAGTTGATATATATTTAAGAAAATTGTTAACATAAATGCTTAATGTTTACTAAAAACTAATTTAGAAATGTTGTTTTTATGTTTTGTTTGAATATTCATATAAAGCCTTTCGGTAATTTATTGATTCGATATATATTTAATTCTATTACGCCAATTATGCAATTAAATGATATCAACGATTTCTAATAATTAAGTTCATTCCATATACTTATTACAGAGCATTTCAGATGAGTTATGGTCCCATTTTATATGAAATAAGTTTAAACAAATGAATATCAAGAAATTTAATTCAAAAGAATATTCAACTGACATTGTTAAGTCAGTTAGATAAATTTGAACAAAACTTTCTACTAAGAAATGGAAGTTCAAGGTCGGATGATCACTATCTTCATTAAAATGCAGCTTTAATACTTAATGATTAAAATTTTGATTCGCGAACTTATACAACTTATGAATATTTTTATTACTCATTTAAACAATAGAAATTTTATTGCACATTTGTTTTCTGAATTAGTTAATTGCTTGATCGAAATTATTATTTATTCGAGATTTATAGTCAATATCAAAGTGATAAAATTTTGCATATGGCGAGCTAATTTCCCCGCCATACTTCAAAGGGTTAAATGAACTTAATATTTTTTAAATAGTCTTATTAATGTATTGAAATGTTGCAATTCTTAGTTAAATACTTTTTTTATATTTAGTATTTCATTTATAAGTCGTTATTATAGTTAAGACAGAATTTTAAAATCATTTTTTCTGAAATTCACTACTACCAGATGGAATCACGTGTGTGAAATAAAAATTGAATTGATTTTTTATTAATAATTAAATAGTACAATGCAGTACAGAATACATGAGGCATACATCTTAATTCCAGCACATGCTGAAATAATTGAAAAATTTAAATACAAAAGTCTATCTTTACAAACATAAATCAAGTTAAATAAATGTGAATAACAGCTCATTACTCTTACCCCCCCCCCTCAGGCACATGAAAAAAATCTGAATAACCAAATACCGTGGCAGCACTCGTGGGAACTAATATCAGTCCTAAAGGTCATCACCGGTCATGGTACAACCCCTCCCGTAAGAGGCACATCCAGTCATCGGTAGGAAGTGGTCACCTTACACGATTTTTGCATACACCAGGGAGGCGAGAACCAACCACCATTACCAAAAGCTACTCGTATACAAATTTGTGGTGCCCCCGAGTGATAAATAAATGTGTATAATTAAAATAAGGAAAAAATTATATAAAGCTCAGCTAGCGGAAATAGTATCGATATGTGTTACATTATGCAATCATTAACCGTTTTCAGAAATATGTTTACATAGCATGTAATGATCAAAAATTCATTAACTTGAATTAACTCGTCTTAGTTATTATTCATCCAATCAGAGGAGACAACATCAAATATGCGGGTGAGAATTTGTCATATAAGTAAGAAGGTTATTGTTGCCTTTTTGAGCATTATAAGGGTGTCAACTAAGTGATCTTCTTCCCGATACCGAGAAGTATCTCTTAAGAATGAACATATAGGTCAAGCCATACTGTTATACATTTTTTTTCAATGCCTATATAAATTGTCCTGATGTTCCAATCATTCAGATCACCCCACAAACTTCGGTAGGTCAGGAGCAGTTCGATTGTAATTATTTCAGTTATTGTTTTAATATAAAAAAATCATGATTTCATAAAAGGGATCCCAACCGAAAATAATATTGCCAAATTACTGACATTTCGTATTTCCACTCTCAGTTCTCTAATGTTAGTAAATCAGTTATTTGATTTCTATTCAACATTTAACAGATAATTTATACAACGTTTTAACTATGAAAAAATATCTATTATAGATAGATCTTAAACATCGCTTGGAAGCGTAATTCTTTTTAAAATCAAATTTCCATGATTCTAGACATCTTGAGGGAAAAAAGGATATCGGTAAAATATAATAAATAAACAATAAAATAATATTATTTGAGATAGATATAAAAGCTATATAGAAGCACTTAGTCCTTTGCACTCTAGAAGCACTTGGCAGGCGCCATTCTAGGCAGTGCATCATTTTGACGTCTCTTGGTTTCGATAGATGAAAAGTAATTCCTATGGAGTTGTAAGAAATCGCGGATTAATTTTCCTGGGAAAACTTTATTATTCGTTTAAAATTTTAGTTTCGGACCTGTAAAATGGGTCCTAATTATCAGTAAATATTTTTTTTTATTAATTTTTCGAAGAGCAGAGGTTTAATTATCTTTTCTTTAGTTATTAAGTTGTACAATTACTTTCAAAATGTATTCTATTTCACAAAGATATGATATATATGTTTTAGTAACATGTATAATTGTTTATTTCTATATCTAAACAAAGCGTTTTTCCGATTTGTTAAATAAAATATTGAATAATATGATAAATTTAAAAATATCACGGTTAAATTAGTTTTGTTTACTTAATGAATCTGGTAATGGCCAAAAAATATCAATTATTTTTCAATAAGTATTTCAATGTCAAATTTAAAGCAAAGGTATTATTTTCTGCTTTCTATATGATACAATATTATATTTATTATATTGTGAGGAATTTAATATCTGTGAATGTAGTGTTTTTGTAACAATAGCATATTTTCCCATATAAATGTCAAAAGGTTTCACTGTTTTTGTAGACATAGCTTTCAGACAAAATAGCCGATGCCTGCAAGATACAAAATACTTATCTTTGCATGAATATTCGATGTAAATAATGTATTTTTATCTAAAAACCCTCCAAGTCTGAAAAAAAAAGAAAGCGAAGAAAGGTGATAGCAAATGTCATGTCAAAAATAAGACATTTATGAATTCAAAAATGAAGCAACATTGGATATTCTTTATAATACTATTCCATTTTATCGTACAGCAGATTTTCCGTTCTTATCTTCTTATCAAACACAAAAGTGCTTCGGAAACATTATATAACCGCAAATGTACTGTTTTGATCTTACGTATCACTGCAACTAAAATAAACTTGCCTCAGACCCACGTCGCTTCTATTGCAATTTGCATCTATTATTCAATGGAACATTTTATGTTTCAGAATGTTGTAAACATATTCTGGATCGTGAAAATAGCAGATGAGAGCATAATACAACCACTATATTAAAACAGAAATTTCAATTCGAAAGCTTTCATAAGAAATAGTTATAAAAATAAAATTTCAAGCAAACAGTGATAAAATGGTTCTCTGTATTCTGCATTTAAACCCACAAACAGGGTTCTCTTTTATATAATTTCTAGAAACACAAATTTAAGGATGTCGCATGTAAAAATGGGATCATATTTTCATCTAAATATACATTTTGACTTTTGAAAACTATACCTAAATACTTTTCAGTACCATATTAAAATTTCAATTAATTTTACTCAATAAAACTGAGAAAATAATTATTTTTACTTGAGAAATGAGTTAAAATTTTTTTTTTTCTCAAATTAAAAAGATATACTCGCAACAAGTTACATTCATGCGATTTAAAAGAAAGATTTTGTCAAGTAATTTCAGTATCGTAGCGCAACATCTACGTTTATATTTTGAGTATCAAAAAGAAGCATTCAAAAAATCATTCATAAAACACAATAGCCAAACTCTAATACTTGTGAGTGTTGAATTAAAAATAACACGCACCAACCAGATAAACTGTAAACTCTAAAGGAAAAAAAATGCTCCGTCTCTACTATTCAATCTTATAACAATTTGCTGTGCTGAATGTTGTTTCTGGCTGCAAAAATTTAATAAGACGTTTTAAAAAACACATGTTTACTCATGCACAAAAAGTAGAATTATTTAACTAGTCTCTTAATAGATTCTCGTCTCCTTCAATTTACTATATATATTTTGCTAATTTGTCGTCATTTCAGGTAAAACTTCAACTTTAATTTAAAGTGGAAATGATGAAATTGCAATTAATATAAAGATATTTTTTTAATAAAACCAAGAGTTTTATTTTATTTATCATATTTATTGTTATTTATTATTATTATTATTATTGAATATGAGTATTGCAAACAGAATCGCTCGGTATTTAAGTCTTATGTGAACTACAAAATATTTTTCATAATTTATGTAATATCTAAAACAATAATTCAACAAAACTTTCTCAGATTCAGCATAAAATTCAGTTTTTACTTTTGCTTTCAAAAAGATTGAAATGAAATCAATAATATTTTGTTCCGGCCTATGAATATATTTCAAAAATTATGAAGTCTAAATTTAATACAGTAAGGTATCATATTCTCAGAAATATTCGGGACACACCAAATTTTAAATAAATGAATGAATGTTTCTATTTTCCACCATCAACTAAGACTGATTTATGAATATTAAAAATTTAGAAAAAGTCAACATTTTCATAATCTTAGGCCAATTAATCTTGAGAAACCTGCGCGCTGATTGGCGTATTTTCTTTGAAACGATCGATGGAAAATCTAAAATTATCCTTTTTTTTATTGAATAGTGATATTTAAATTTTCATAAATCAGTCAGTTTAAGTGATTAATTTAGTTGATTGGAAATTAACTCTTTTTATTTAAAATATTAGTGTTTCAAGAACAGTTTGTTAATCGTGATTTCAACAGCAAAAGCTTTATGTAAAATCAAAAATTCGTTATTTTATTAGAGCATTTATTGAATCAAGTTGCATAAAATATAATCATTTTCCATTTAGACCATTTTAGCAGATCTGTGTTTTACTAAAGGTTTACAAGTTAGCTGTGTGACCCTGATTTGAATGGATATCCTATTCATATTAAACAAAACTTGCCTTAGAATAAAACTGGTTTATTGGATTAATAATATAGAAAGTGTGAAAGATCATAAAATAATTTTTTTTTTTTGAATTTCTTTTTCAGAAAAAATATTTCATATTTGTTCCATTTAGTACAGACATGTGCCGAAAATTATATTTTTGCAGATTTCATTTCCAAAAAGACTTAATTTATTTTTAATTGGAGCTTTAATCAATGTGATGGCAACACTTTGAAAAAAGCTAATTTTTTCCGATGAATGCGAAACGTGCTCGTGCAGCTTAAATTTTATTTTTATTTTGTACGAAAAAAATTGTTGAAAAATATAATTAAAATATTTAATTAAAAATTCATTAAAAATAGAAATTTAACTTTAAGGTTAAAATATTGGTATTATTTAGAAGATAAATTTCTGATCTTTAACTTCATGTAAAAATCTTTTTTGTGCGGTAATATTTTCGGAAGTTATAGCAGAAACACGGCAAAATTTCGCTTAATTTTTAAATAAATAAAATTCTAATTAAAAATTCGAAAAAATAACCCCCAGGTGCACATTCCCGGCCTCCAGGATATACACGTGCCAAATTTGGTAGCTGTAGGTTGAATGGTCAGGTCTGTAGAGCGCCAACACACACACACACACACACACATTGAGCTTTATTATAAGTATAGATAGATAATAGATAAACTGATAATTAAATAAAGAAAATATTAAAATAATGTTTATTCAATGAGAAGCCATTATTGTGCAAGATTTCAAAAATCTAATATTTCAGGAAAAGAAAAAAAGTGGATTTCAAAATTCTGTATTTATAAAAATGAAACAGGTTAAAAATTTATAAATATTTGTTACTTTTTTCACCTCAGTCTTTCTCCATTTTCTTAAAACATATCACGAAAATGATTATTTTATAACCCTGTTTTTTTATAGTAATTTTAACTCGAATTCACCCCCCCCCTATTTATACATATGTAAATTACATATATAAATGTAAATCATAATTATATAAAGAATGATTTACATGCATGTAAAGCAAGCTTAATTAACATCGATTCGCATAAATGAGCTTCAAAATAATCATCAGATATTGAAAAATTACAGTATCAATTAGGAAACATAAAGGTGTGAAATTTTATCATTGTTGCGCGGCAAATTCCTAAACCATTACATTTAATCATATACTTTCAAATGAGAAGAGGGCTCTAAATGATGCAAAGAATGATTCTGTTGTTTGATCCAACTTATGTACTACTGAAGAAAGTTTGATGTCTAAAGCTTTGTACAATCTTTCAGTCTTATTTGTCATTCATGATATAATATTCTCGATACATTAACGTTTCAAACTGAAAAAAAAATCCACTATTCTACAACTTAAAACTGACCCAGTTAAAATGATTTGAATATCACTATTTTAAAAAAGAACATTTCAACTGACTCCATTTCCATCAGGCAGCAATTAATTTATCTAAAACATTGAATGTTAAAGTATCATAATTCTGTCAGTTTTAGTCACAGTGCAGCGTTTTGTTTAAAATGCTTGAATATCAAGAATATTTCACCATCCACGATTCATAACAGTAGGGAATTGTACAAACATGACCTCATCATTTAAACTTGATAATTTTTCAGCATGCATTAATTGAGAGAAACAGCCTAAAATGTAATTCCTATGTCATTTAGAACATTTCTTCAATTAGAAAATTATACTTATGCCTAATGATTTAGAAATTAGTGATATGACATAATTATAATGGACACCCTATATGTGCGAATATCATTATCGTAGATATACAGAGGGATTAAAGCAAATTATCTTCCTAAATACCTAATATCAAATATCTGAGAATTCATCGCACCCTGTTCGTTTCTATATTATGAATAAAATCCAAATCTGCATTTTAGAAGCTATTTAGAGTCAGAATATGAAACATTAATCATTCTGGATGTATTCATATAATACCAAATTATTCATAAAATAATGATTTATCTACATTAGACCATGGAAGGCGCACTATTATTATGTGATTATCTTGAAAAATTTAAACTGTTTATTAGTTAAATACTAAGGTTATAAATTTCATCTTGGATTATTATAAAGTAAGATTAGGAAATATTATTACTAGTCACAGTAGTAATATTTTTATCAAATGTTTCGTCTTGTAAGTCATTTATGCCTTCTTTTATTAAATAAAAAATTGGATAAATGGACAGTTTTTTTATTCTTTATCAAATTAAAACAAACAAGGATAGATTTGTAAGGTTTTTTTAAAGGATTAAACTAAATTCAAATACTTCCAAATTAATCGGTGCTCTGCATTAATTATCAAAATAAATTAATCGCTTATAACATACTTTCGCATTCAGACTGGATCATGGTGGTCTAATGGTAAGGTATCAGCTTCGCATCCGGAAGGCTGCAGGCTGGAAAACCAATTCCACTTAAGAACCATTGTGTAAACGAGCCTGCTGTATAGTAAATCTTTCGGGGTTAAATGCTCTCTCTCCCAATGGTACGACGGATAAGTTTTGAGAGGGAAATGCCGACTTAGGTCCATCCTCGTCATTTGGGTGAGTTCAGAATTGCGAAGTCCACTTCAAAATATTAATCGTGTTCCTTTGAAATATAAATACAACGAATCATATTTTAGACAAGCTATAATTTATTAATATCCATTTCATAAATGACATCTAAGTTGAGAGGAACTGCAATTGTATTGGAATACTGAGGTAGTGTTTGCATTAAAATATCATCTTGGCACTCTTTTGCTGATCAACGTTGTGACTTTAAACTAGACTACCACTATTTTTCAAAAAATTCATTTATGTTACGCATATTTTTGCCATCATTTTTAATGGTATTAGCATAGTAATTGAACGCTAGCTAAAAGCAAACAGGCCAACCGCTCAGACGGAGACATGTAAAGTAAAGCTTTTGCAAACAGATGTTCATCAACAGCAAAAATTTCAAATTATGAGAAATAACCAAAATATTGCATATTTTCTGTATTAACTTTGGCAAAAATTATCTCAAAAAAATATTTTTATGCATTCTAAAAGTCAAACTTGAATCTTTTTAATGATATCAATTTCATTTCAGCTTAATTTTTTCAATCGATATTAACTATTTTTTAAATTTAGTAAACATGATTTTGCAATAAGAAAATTTATATGTACTCCTTTTCTATACATTTTTAAAACTTTG
Source organism: Argiope aurantia (assembly GCA_026543865.1). Taxonomy (NCBI): domain Eukaryota; kingdom Metazoa; phylum Arthropoda; class Arachnida; order Araneae; family Araneidae; genus Argiope; species Argiope aurantia. The sequence continues at coordinate 276,710 of JAPMOR010041065.1, read as the reverse complement.
AATTCTACCACTATTTATTTTTATTTCCCCATTATGTTAATATTTATCTATTTACAATTTGTTTATTTCAAAGTAGTAATTTAATGGTAACCGTAACTGTACTTCTTAGATTCAAACAAAGGTTCGGAAAATAATTTTTTTAATTAGCAAATGAAATACATTGAATTTTTGACGAACAAGCATACATACGAAGAGTGTTTGCCATAGCGCATGCTCAAAATTCTAAGAAATAAAATTTAAGATGCAAAGACAATTAATATTTTATTTTAGGGAAACTAATAATAATCCTTCTTTTCAAGTTTTTTACAAATGAAAAATTATTTTTTGTCTATCCAAATGTTCTTTAAACCTTTTTGCTACTGAAACATTTGTGAACAAAATTTGCAGTACTAATATTATAACAAAAAACTTCAAATGTATAGAGGTTGGTTGGTTGTTTCATGTTTTATGGCGCAAGAACCATGTTTGGCCATACTGCGCCAAGCAAATGGTAATCAAACGTATAGAGAAAATCAGCATTAGGCGGTTTTTAAAATTATTAGTTTCATTTAAAAATATTTTAAAGGACAAAAGGATATTGTTATATTAGTATTCAAATAGCTAGATACAATACTTAAAAAATACAAGACTGCAGATGATAAAAGAATTACAAAATTTATATGAAAGTATATTTCACGTGAAAAAATTACATTCGAAAGTGTTTAAATCTTGGGTTTAGCTAGGCATATCTTCTAGTTTTGTATAAAATGAATTCTACTTTTTCCCCAAATACAGCTGCTTCATATTTAATTCTGCATCAAAATGCTGCTTATTAATAATATTTGGTTTAAATTAGAAAAATGCTGCAATACGATTTTAAGATTTGAGATCCGATATAAATTAATATCTATGATATTAACTTTTTGCAATAATTTGTAGAAATTTTCCTATGAAAACTGCCTTAAATTTAAAAATTCAACACAGACGGCTTTGCGACGATTATAGTATACTTCCGATAATTACCGTTTTACCGATAATTATCTATTTTCGCTAATGGAAATTACACATTATCTGACTTCAATGAAATGAATTTTGCCAATTATAATTGGTCGAACTCTTTTATATTACACCACTTTCATTATTTTAGTATGAATTTTGTCTCGCCGTATACTTTAAATCTCACAATACATGGCTCAAAAATATGGATTTATCAGGAAACTTTTATTGTGATTCTTTCAATTTCTAGTGCTTCATTTAACTGCCGCGTATTTTATAAGGTTTCTCAATTCAGTCGTGACATTTAAATCTTATAATACGGTATAACAATTTCGGAAAGAAAATTAGAGCTCTTGCACAATTCCTTCGGATTCTTTTGCGATTGATTTCCAAAGATTCGTGCGTTTTTTATGCTATCTCTTTTTTTTTTTAATAAAAAAAAGGATTTTTTTGGGCAACATTTACTTTCTTTTTGGATAAAACGCTGGATGCGAAAGTCGAAATGCGTAAGTGGACGTGTATTGAAATCAGGTCTTAGGTAGATCTTATACAATTATGTATTTTATCTTTTCCCACGTGACCCACTCCTTTTTCATCTCGATAATCCTCAGGTTTTCCTTTCTCTACCATCTGTCTTTGTACCTTTGTCCTCCTCCGGAACCGTCTATTTACGGAATCGGCAACAGAAGATATGTTTGCAACAAAAATATGCCGTGATTTATGAGTTGCATGCAAGTATGATCCTTATATTTTCAGTTTTGTGGAAAATTTATAGTTATTTTCTGCATAACGCGTAAGAGGTCGAATTTTCATTTAATATAAAATATTTCATTCAATTCCCAAGATTAATTGAAACATCCAGTATTGTTATAAACAGATTTTGTTATTGATTTCTTCTCTACATTATATTAAGATCTTGCATCGGTGAAGCTTATACTCTGACAACAGGATTTGTATTATTCAATATTTAAATTTTTCGTCTTCTCTTGTTATTATCGGATTTCTAATGAATCTTTTGGTATAGAGGTTTGCGAAATACGAAAACCTTCTGAGCCTGACAGCTGGGATAAAACTTGCTAGAGCTGAAACACAATAATAATATCTTATATTTTGTAACAATCAACTAATACCTAAGAAGGTTTTTTGTTGGTTATTTTTAAAATTTAAATGCCTATTAAAATTATATTCTATCACCAAAAAGAAAATTTTGAATTCGTCGATGTTGAATCGAAAAGGCACTAGTCATATGTTTTCCGTTGTTAATTTCCTGTATAGAAGCAGTTCTGCAGATGAAGCAATAATTCACACAATTTAATTTCATCTGCACCTTCACAATACATAATACATTGGTTTTGTATATTTTGTTCCGAATAAAAATGAGTTGCGCCGAAATAAAGTGCGTCATAAAAGATTTTCCGCTCAAAACGCGATGCATCTAAAATAAAATATTTATAATAAAAGAATAAAAAATTAATTTATATTTTTAAATGATACTGTTACATTGCAATAAAATATGAATATACTATACTTTATACTAAAAACTGGTTTCTAATACAAAATAGTAAACATTTAAATACTCATTGATGAAGATAAATATGACAAAAGAGCCTGTTTTAATTACTTTATATATGATGGATTGTATCTTCATCTATTGCAAACGAAAATCGGGCTCAAATTGCAAGCATACCCTAAATTAATGGAATGCTTGGAAATAAAATTTCGCAAAGATATGATAAGTTGAAAAGAATTAAAAATTTAATCATCTTCTCGGATATATTCCCCTCTTCTTTTATTACTAATCTTTTTTCAACCAAAATTTACACAAGTTATCTTTATTTCTAATTCATTCATGAAATTTCTATCAAATAAAATATCTAGATTATCCTTTTCTAGAATTGAAATATTTTATAACACAATGTCAAAAATAAAAAAAAAATGGATTACTTATGAAATTTCAATATCTAAATTTTCAGGAAAATATTTAATCTAGACATATAATTTGCATGTAGTCAGGGTACTTCGACCAAAGGCACCAACATAAGAGTGGGAGATAAGCGAAAAATTTATATGAATAATAATCATTAAAACAAATTTTTAACCATTTCGAAATTCAATTAAATCATTTGTTTAAAAATTGCACCACCAAACTTAAACAAATTTAGCATGGATGGTACACGTACCATAGTTTTCAGAAATCCTGTCATAAAGCTTCATTCATTTTCTAAACCAATTTATTTCAGATTAAAAAAATTTTGTCATTTCCTTAATGGCAAAAAATAAAGAAAATCCTTTTGTAGGTGGAAGAAAGCTCACGATATAACGAATCTTTACTGATGAATTTAAATAATTCACCAGTAAAATATAGGAAGAAATATGAAGACAGATACGTTTCGTTTTCGTGCATTTAGCTCTAATAAAGATAGTAGAAGCAAATGCTGAACACTACATAAACTTTTGATGTGCAGAGTACTTGAGCTGCCGGAATTCCAGAATTATAATTTGCTAATTTTCCTTTAAGTCAAGATACCAGTATTAATGAGAAAACAGGAGCCCTGAACAGAATCTATGTTTTGTTGAGGAAAACATCGGCCATTCTCCTAGTTCGTTTCCGAACCCCGAGACCAACACTTTCGGACGATTTAATTCTGCAAAAATGTGATACGTAGCAAGATCTGCACTTGATTTGGTTTGGATTGCAGTCCCATTTTCTTTCATCTCATTCCTATTTTGGTGAAATGAAATACTGATGGCGCATATGAAAAAGCGCGGAGAATTTCTCTGTCTGAGAATTAACAGTACATTTATGCTTTGCATGCCAGTCAGAACTAAGACTATTAATGTATGTCTTTTATTCCTACAGCACTTGGCTTGACATAGTTATCTTTCAATATTCAGCCTCACTTTTAGCCTATAAATACTTCTATTGCCATGTCCCACAGCAAGTGAAGTGAGTGATACGGGTGAGTGTAAGGTGATACAAAGGCAAACGGTATTTTCATATGACGCCAAATTGCCTCTGAAATGTGTAGAGACTAATGTAAGCAAATTTCAGTTAGGCATATCAAACAAAATAAGTTTTCGTAGTGGAACAAAACAATTTTCCTGTAGTTATATTTTGATTTTACTCATTTATAAGTTTTTCAAAATTTATAAGTGAAATGGTTTTTATGGAATTAACTACTGTATCAGAAGCCTAATCTAATTAATTAAATATTGCTATTGACAAAAGTTGAATGGGAAAACTAACGTCATATTCGCTTTCAGCACATATAAAATAGACGTAAAACTAGTTCAAAAGGTCTCTGACATTAAAATATGATGGTCTACTACTCATTATTTAAATCATATTTTTATTAACACAAAACATTTTATTCGTAAAACATTTAACAATGCATAATCTGCGAAAGATTTTTCAAAATATCGGAAGTATCACTGAATTCATCTCAAAATATATTCTATTCTTTTACTGTAAAGCAGAAAAGATGATTGATGTATTACATAGTCATCGAAAAATTACTTTTAAAACTTGATCCTCTAGAGTATTTTACAAGATAAACTTTTCTTGGTTTTCGGATAGTGATTCACTTGTGAGGTAATATGAAGTTCAAACAGTTTTTATTTTGATAAATTTTATATCGAAATTGTATTAACCGTTCTTGGATACTTTTACCTATCACATGTTTACAAAATATTTTTCTCATTAATAATTTTTTATTTGAGCTTTTTGAGGAGCACCTTTGCCAAATTTTAATAAGTTCCAGATTAAAATCTTAGTCCATCTTAAATAAATATTCGCATTTGAAAAAATTTAGAAATAGCATCAGCAAAGATATTGATAATAATTTTCTTTCAAAAAGTTAACTTCTGTCTTTTTCTCTTTAACAAATATCTTCAAAATTTACAAAACTTTACTGTATGTTTACGAAATTTAAGAAAGAAACTCATCAAATAGGACATTATTAAAATAATTTTAGTAGAGGTATTAACTGTCATAGTATAATTTATTTTTGTTTTTGAAGCATACGTGATCTAGACTTAACTAGAATGGTGTTTATCTAAACTTTCGTAACTAATATATCCCCTTACTTTTTTCAGGATATTGCCTTGAAAAAGAAACAGTTAAAAAATTTGTTATGAATAGGAAAATTTCAGACTATACGGAGTTAAAATGAAACAGTATAAAGAACTAGAAGTCGCTTTGAAAATATTGATTCACAATTGCTTATCAGTAAGGTTTAAATACACCCTCTTCTTTACAATTTCTAAAAATTGTATTCTATGAACGAAATAAATAAAAAGAAAAACAGTTAATTGCCACAGGACAGTAAAACTTTAATAGCTGCTTAACTATTCTAATTTTTTATTTAAATCAAACTGCCCCGATTGCAAATACCCAGGAATATCCTAATGATCAGATACCATATGCTCGACCAATTTCTTATTTTCTTCTGATTATAGTATAGAATCGTCAAGCTTGAGAGATGTGTTTATTCTACCAAGTTTAGTTTTTAGTTTAGTTATATTAATGTCCCGTTTTAAGCAACACTAGGTCTATTTTGGGACGGACCTCGTAATGTTGAACCGCGGTCAGATGACGAAGACGAAGATTCTACCAAAGCTACAGTTTTAATTGAGAAGAAACAGGATTACAAGCTTTTAATGGATGCAAATAAATCTGCTGAAACGTAACAGTGTTCAGAACATTTTTGAATCTACAACAATGTATATTTGTGCCGCTGAGTAAAATAACTAAGGTAAAAAGGAATTTCTCCGCCTAAAACAGTATTCAACATCCATCTATCCATGTGATAATATGCAAAGTATTTCGAGGGCATGCCTTCATAAGACGGCAGCTGGAATAGCTTATCTTATACAAATAAAAACTTTTGAGCACGCCTAGTTATTGTTAAAATACTATGTGAAAAAAATTTCACTGCTTGCAGCAACAACATCAGCATTTTTATTAATTTGTTGCCATTGTCTTGTATTCATTTATTATGATAAATTATTTTCAATACATTCAGTTCGTAATTCGTAAATCGATGGATTTCAGAATTTTACTGTTGTTTCAAATAAATCCATTTCATTAAAAGGATTTGATTTCCTTTATAAGTCTATTTTTACTGTTAGCGCCCTTCACGATTTTACCTTGTTAAGTGTGCAAGGGTGTTCCAATTTCATGACATCCATAAGAATCTTTTCATTTTACCCTGCCCTCCAATTTTTCTATAGGTGGATTTTTTTTCTTTACCGATGACGACCGAGTGACTCATGATCAGAAGTGTTGGCCGCCTGTTTGCTTCTTACTTCTGATAGATAATTTCATGCTTCATTATATTTTAAATGAGTTATGCAGTACTGCATGGATTATGCAGTAGAGTGCGGTGGATTACTAGTCATCTCGGTTATTATTATGCTAGGAATAAAGTAAAAGGGTCACGTTTTGGGACTTGGCGCGAAAATGCAGTGGGAGACAAATCTCAACCACTCAAGATAATGAATGATGTTTCTGTGTTCTCGCCATCTAACCAGCGTCGTAATTTAATTGCTTAAAATGAGAAATTTAAGATTAATTTATCAGTGCAGGGTTCATGAGGCTATACTGCTTTTATGTGTTATAAAATAACAGAGATGGTTAATAACAAGAACTCTGAAGACGCAAAATACACAAATACACTTGACAACAAAAAACAGGTAGGTAATAGAAAACGGATAAACGGTAAGATGAGAATAAATTCTATTTTCAAAACTAAATAAGAAAAGTGAAAGAAAAAAAAGGAAGTAGAGGAAAAGATGAGAGATAAGACAAAGTATTTACAAAGAGAGAGCAATCAGATCTTTAATCTTTTAAAGCTCAGAGCAAAAAAGATTAGACAAAACTATTATAGTAATTTGCGATATATCGTAGGATTTTGCTTTTCTGTTTTGTTATTAATTCACTATAAAGTGGAAGGAAAGGAAATGTTCAGTAGTTTATTAGAAAGTATTATAATAGGGAAAGACAAAAATGGTTTTTTACAAATAAGAGGATTGTTTAAAAAAAACAAAATAATATGAAAGCCAAAGGGAAAAAAAGAAACACAAAAAAATAAGGAAAGATGAAAAAAATTAATAATGAGTAAATGAGTGAAAAATAGAAAAACATTTAAATGAACAAATATACAAAAAAAAAATACTGTAAAAAATGTACAAAACTTAGTGGCAAAAAGATGAGTGGAAAAATTATGTAGCCATTAAAATGTTAAACGAGGCTAATCCAGGAGTTCAAAACCAAGTGAAAATGATATGATTTTTAGCGAGTTCAGATATTCGGTTTTGCAGAAGAGTTATTGGTAGGGAAAAACCTACTTTGAGAAAAGTGAATTCATCTTGGAAAAAAATCTTATAAGTGAAGAAAGGAACCTCTAAATTACTTCACAGATGTTAGATGAAGGGATGAAATTGAAAGGAGAGTTCTTTATTCTAGCTGAATTTAATTTATCCGCTAACATGAGCAGGAAGAGGCTAAAAATGAGGGTTCTTTTATTAGAAGAAGCTGTAAATGGGCAAACCAGCTAAAATTTTAGAACTGGATCGCAAACTCTGCATTTTATTTAATAAAACAAATGAAAAAGGCAGGCATTAAATACAATTAAATGAAGTCGAAATTGAAGAGACTCCACCATCTTAAGTCATTTACCAGATGTTCATCTTCCGACGTAGGATTGTTTTGGGAAAGGATTTCGGTAACTCAAGTGGTGCTTCAGGTAAATTTTCATTTTCTGCTGCCTCTTTAGCCATTCTGCCTGTGTTGTTTATTCATTTCCGGTGAAATCAACACGGGCTTTAATCCACAAAATTTAATGAGAGGGAAAAGATATAGTAACTTAAAGATTTTCTTGTCAATAGTTGGTGCTGCTTATATGCTGGCTTGGTTATTATACACTAGAATAGTTATTTGTCCTATTGGAATGGTTAAAGTGGGTTCCACTGAATTGTGAAGCGACAGAATTTTAGTCTGGAAGACTGTGTTCCCTTAAGAGAGCCTGGTAGGCCATGAGTGGATGATGTTGCTGTCTGTCATAACACAGAAGGCCGGTCCCCACTCCATCTGTTTTCGACCCGTCGGTGTAAATACGGAGTCCATCATTGATGTGACCTCCATCTTCAAGGAATTATTTATTTCAATTTAGATGTTCCTATGGGTGCGTTGATCAATCAGAAAACTTGTCTTCAATTTCAGTTGGCTTGATGGATATGTCATTTGAGAAAATAGAAAGTCTAAGTTTATACTATATAGTGCTGTGTGCTTCTCTTTGGAGTTGTTAGGTCAGAGATAGGATGTCCGTTATCTCTTACAGAGATACTGTGAAAGTTGTCTTGTAAGTTTCTGAAATCGCAAGAAGGAACGGACACTATACTATCGAGAGTTTTATTACGATATGCACTTTTGTTCCAAACACAACGCGATTGCTCCAGGCCCCAATTGTCGTTCGATTATTGTTTCATAGAGAAATCTCTGAATTTGCAGTAATATTCCCTAGGACTTCCCAGCATTCTTTAAAACGTTTTGAAAAAGTTGAATTTCTTTATTAAATTGTGCTTTTATATGGGTATTATTATTTTTCATTTAAATAATTTCCGAGATATTTTACGGCTTGGGTTCTTTTAATCATTTCACATTGCAAGCAAACTATGAATCCCTTCACAAGTTTGCTGAATAGAAGATAGGTACTTTTATGAAATTTGTAAAAGATTGAACTTGGTGTTACAACAGGAGATTGAACAGTTAGGCAGGATATATCCAGAGTTGGCAATTACCCTAAGCTTCGTATTGAAAAATGCCGCTTGGGGGACTGAATTCTAATCCTTCATGTGATCATCTGAAATGGTTACTGGCGTGAAAAGTTCTGATTGGGTGAGATATATAATACGGATTATCTCAATAAATTTATTAAATTTTTGATCCAGTCTTCTGTTCACAAATCTAGAATTTTATCATCTGTTTCTGATTTTACGATTTAAAATGAAATAAATATTGGTGGAGAATTAACGTCTATTTAAAAAATTAAGGACTGATTATTTCCTGATTCAAGCAATGTTCAAGTATGAGACAAGTATTTTCCTACAACAGCAAAAATATTACTTAATATCTTTGTTTCAGTTGCTAATTTCAAAGAAAAGCCTAAATTCTGTTCAAACTGTAATCTTTAAAACTGAAGTGTTTATTGTTTCGAACTCTGATTTTTTGGAAAGATTTTTAATAAGTATATTATTCATGTTCAAATCCTTTTTATAAATAAAACCCAGCAGAATTCCATCCTACTACATTACCGAAAACTGCAAATATTTAACAAAGTTAAGCTGCCGACTAAACCTGGACATTTGCATTTCTGCATCCACTTTTTTTTTTAATTCCGAAGCGAATAATATATTAAAATTTTGAATGTTTTGGACATTCGAAGGTTACGTTTCACAGAAAATTTAACGAAATCTGGCTTAAAAATTGCTGTAATTTTATATAATACGTCTAAAATATCTAGTTCAACGCTTGGCCTACGATACGATCTATAACATGATATATCCACTCAAAAAGGAAAGTTTCAAACAGCATACCAGTATAACAAAATCCTTGGCTCTTATTTTGAGAAGCATCTTAGACTTTCAAGCGATACATTAATCAAGAAACATTCACATTGCACGGTTTTATCAGCCTACTGTCAGAATCAATGCTGATAGATAATTCTCATCTCGATTATACAGATATCTCAGAATCAACGGATTGCACTTATGATTCTGAAGAAACTATTGAAGATTTACTTCGTGCATGGATTTTGCCCTCAACAACCACCCACCTCCCAAACGAACCATAATCATTCATAATTTCACACATTTAAAAAAGGAAATGTATATCTTGCCAAAATTTAAAAAAAGGGTCAACTACACGTTTAGAATAAAACTGCTACCCAGCTAGGTTGGGATTCGTCGCATGGAATTTAATTTAGCCAGTCGAAATTTTTCTTGCTATTCATTTAAACCTTGGCATTTTGCATTGCAAATTTCTTCTATTTTAAATCTTTGGTTGATGCAATGCTTTTACATTATACGATGTTGTTTATATTTTTTTATATAACTCATTGAAATTTTCTTTCAAGTCCATTTTTAAAATAAGCTTTTATAAAATGTATCATTTTGTTAAGATGAACCATATGTTTGGCATAGTCTGTTTACCACATACGAAACTGGAAAAAAAAACTGGAGGAAATTGAAAAAACTAAAGTTTGAAAACTGGAGTTTGCTTTATTTAACTAGGGCTTATTGAAAAGAGACTGGGCATCTGCAATTCCATCTGCTAAGTTAGAAACAAAATTACTGTGAAAATAAAAGGTTTTTCGAAAAAATAAAGCTGGATTTTTCCAAACACAAACTCGGGAGAGCTTCCAAAATTTTTCTATCTATAATTGATAGTATCAGGTGTATAATACAATTTTTAGGCTCAGCTTCGCAAAACACACTAGGGTAAAAATAGATGTTCAAATGCCTGTAATACTATAAATGAAAAGCAACATTTTAAATTATTTGCTGTTCTGATATTTTCATGTGTGACAATCGTATTTGTCAATACATCGCGGTTGCTTTGTCTTTGAGTTTCCTGTTATATTATGATAAGATATTTGTGATACATCTTATTCTAATAGGATAAGATATTGGAATGTCTCGAAGGTACTGTAATCACAACATTGATTATTTTGTGCTAATAAGGCATTATCGAAAAATATTGCAACAAGCTGTTTTAAAATACCCTGCATATCTATTTTTACGTACTCTTATTTCATAATAACTTTTAAAAAAAGTCTCTAATTTAATGCAAAATACTTCTTGATATTCAAATATATTTGCTAGATAAGCAAAGTTTGTTCTATTCAGACAAATATTTTTAACTTGTCTCTGAATTTTTTTTATAAAAGAACTATAAGTTTCATTGTACCAATATAATGTGAATTTCTTTTATCAGACTTATATCTTACCACTACTCAGACTTCATTTGATTTATTTATGCAAATGTATTTTATAATAGAAAAATAAATCTATATTTTTACTTTAATTATAGAGTGTACCGATATAGAATACATTAAAAAAGCGTCCAGGAGGAATTCTTATGCAAAAGCTTAAATTACAGAATTTTCTTTTCTTTGTAATCAGGAATTGAATTTTCTTGAACATAAGAAATGGCTCTACAAAAAAGAGCAACAGCCGAAAAAAACCTTAAATATCGTTTTTCGGAGTGGGATAAATTTAAAGTAACAAAGACTCAAAAAAATATTTTAAGGAGTCTCTAAGGTATAAAAAAAGTGAAAACCAAAATATTTTCTTACTACACCAACAAACCATTATCTCAAAAGTAGCAAATTGTATTCCTAATTTAAAGTGTTTATTTTCTCTTGAGAATTCTACAACAGATGTTAGTGAATATATATATATTCTTGTATTCTGTAAATTATTCTTTAAATTATATAAAACTCGAAACTTAATTTGGTAGAAACAAATCCTTTTGTAATAGTTCTTTAGTGTTATATAAAATAGTTTTCAACTATTGTTCATCTGTGAAAGAATTGGAGAAAAAATGAAAGGGAAGAAGACAAAAGACGAAAATTATACAAAAGAAAACAATTTAGAAGAAATTCTTAAAATTTGATTTATATTTTTATTTATTTGAAAGCCCTTAGTATTAATATACAAATAAACAGTTGAAATCTTTTTTCACTTTATTAATATAATACTCAAAACTAATTTTTTAAAATCTTTTTAATGTAGTTTTTTATTGAAAATTTTTAAAAAACATTAAATTTATGTGTGAGTATTTTTTTTTTAATTTTTAAATATAAAGATAATTCCATGCTTAACTTATTCACACAGTATTGATATGGACAAGATATGATGAATAATTTTATGACGGTGTATTAATTAAAAATTTAATTATAATAATCGGAAATTAATTGCATCTCAAATGAATTGTTATATCGGCACTTTTTTCGAGTTTGTGTATTTTTTACTATATTTTTCTTGTGTTTGAAAAAGTTCCATTCTTTATTTATTTATTTATTTATTTATAAGATTTGTCTTGCATTTTACTGTGACATTGCATTGTAAATTCGATATTCTACCAGTAGGACTTTTTTGAACTAGATATTAGAAAATATCATACTATTTAGCAATATTTAATTATTTAAACAGAGACTTGTATTGGTTTTTGTCTTATTTTGGGTACTGGTTTCTCATGAGTTTAATTTTCTGGAACTCCATTTCTAATTACCTTCTTTCACAATACTTACAAATGTTTTTAACTAAAAAGTTTAAGCAGTCGTTCGAAGGGTCTTTCCTATAAAAGAAAAATTATATCAATATAAAATATCTGCAAAAGGATATTTCCTCATCATTCATAGGCACAGTGTATGCAAATGACATTTTGTACTAGCGGCAGTGCATGCAAACGATGTTTTGCTCGTAGCTTCGTAGCTCAGTGCTTGCAAATGACGTTTTGTTCGTTGACGAAATGCAAGGAAATAGTTAAAATTGGCGAATTTACTTTGGCGATGACGCGGCTAGTTTTAAAACAAAATGTATATTATATTGCATAGAAACCTTATAGTATAAACAGGGGAAAGAACAATCCCAGTATTATCTAAGAAGAGGCTTTATCATAAAACATTTCCAAAGTTTCTTTGTCAAAGCTGCTTTTTTTCCCTTGAGTTTTCTTTTTCAATTCATGCATTGCAACAATGCAAGACTTTTTAGGTACAGATATTTTTGTCTATGCTAAAAATAATTTCGAATAGCTGTTCTTATGTTTTTGATAGAAAGTGTTGGGAGCCTTTGTCTAAAAATTATATAGCAATCGTCAAAACAGCTAGATACAATTAAATGCTATTTTTTTTGGAAAAGCTTTTTTTTTATGTAAGTAATGGAAATAAAAACTACTAATACATCTAACGTGATTCATCGTGTAATGTAATTATTATTTTATCCTGTTATTACAGCGCTCATTTTTCATAATGGGTTCCATATTAGGGAACTTAAATACTGAAAGGTTAGGAATAAACATACTTAATACATCGTTAGGAATGAAAGAGATAATGGATAGATATTGACTGTAAAACAGATGTTGTTAATTATCGATGAAGAAATTATATAATTAATTCTGTGAGATTTTAAAATAAATAATTTTGTCTCGAGCCGTTACAAATATGTAGAAAGTGAAAGATGAATATTATGTAGAATATTTTATTAAGGGTAAAAGTGAACAATTTCAGTTTAAATCTGTGGCATTTCACTTGAATTAATATTACAGATAATTGCAGAATCCCAATTTGTTCAAGATAAAAACTGAGAATTTCAAGTTTTCGATTCATAGGATAAAAAAAAAACTTTACTGTAGATTAATCAGCCAATACTTTTTATTTATTAAATATATTTGTACGTTTCAAAACAAGTAATTACAAAACATTGATATTTCAAATTTATCCAAAACTGATGGCATATAATTAATAAGTGACTGTCTAATAATTGATTAATATACAATACAATGTTTATTTCTATTTATATGATATTTAGGTATTTGTATTTTAAAATCGGGAAGTGAAAACTTTAATGAAAAAGAACTCGTTATGAAATGAGAATAGGAAGCAGAAAGAGTGGATTACTTAAATGTAACATGAGTATTCCGCCCTTAATTTTCTTTGTAACATTGTAAAAATATCAAGTCTAAGAAAAGCTAAACATGTTCTTCTTTTCTCGTTACTTCGGTTAATTGACATCGTTATGTGATTCAACAATTCCTTGCGGAAAAAAATTCAACTCAAAGTCCAATAAAACTTCAGGGGACAAAAAGTAAATAAAAGTAAAACTATTCTTAAAACTAACTTTCTTTTTGCAAGGTAAAGAAAAAAAAATTGTTTTGTTGGATAGAAAAGTTTGTTGCATACCTTTTGACGACAGAAAAAGGTACAAATTATTTTTTCTCATTTAACTAAAACAATTCTGACAATTTTCTGTAGAGATCCTGCGTAGTTCAAGAAAGTTACTTTCCAGTTGGAGCTTTTATACAAAATATTTGGAATAAAAGGTATTTCTTACGGTTTGTTAGAAGATTCATTGTATTTTTATACAGTTACAGAAGAAATGATGAAACATATAAATAAAATTGCTTTATCAATTAAAAAAGGTTTTTTACTATTATATAAAGAAATTTACTATTCTATAGAATTAACTTATCGGATAAAACTGTAGATTAATTGAATAAATTAGTTATAATATAAACACTAATTGTCAGCACACTATTTAACCCTTTATAGGGCATAATTAAGGGACATTGATAAATAAATTTTTTAGTGTTACATCATGAAAAACTGATAATGCAAATTCTAAAATATCAAAAGTTATTTGATTTTCCATTAAATTTATGAAATAAGGGTTGGTAAATATACTTGCAAGGGATCGTTCAGGAAAACTGAAAGTGGTAGGCATACTTACCATTGAGAATTAAGGGTAAAAATATCATCGAATGTTCATTGGTAAGTATAATTGCCACTCAGGTTTAGGTAATTTAAAATAACTTTATGCTGTTTATATTTTGTTAGAAATCATGTAATTCAAATTCAGTAATATTTTACATTTAAGTTTAAATCTCATTTTGCATTTATTAGGCTAGCTGGGCAGACAGCTACATTGTATAAAAATAAAACTGTTGCTATCTGATACAATTTTATTAATAACATCTTAGCCACGTTTTGCTTTAAGAAATAATCTAAAACGTCATAAACTACAGTATTCAAACTATAAATATCTCAAAAATAAAGTCAAAATATGGATAAAACCATTAACAAGAAGATTCAAAATTTTAAGAAATTCCAACTGCATCATCAGTTTTTGTTCATTTTTAAAAAATGAATGTTGAATTTAAATTAAATAAAATGAAAAACAAATAATGATAATTAAATATAAGAAAATCTTAGATATAAGGAACTCTACACAATGGTGTTTAATGTCTGAAAACATTTTCAGGAGTTAAAAATTTAAAGACAAATACAGGAATTAATGTCGCTGCGAAACCCCTTACATCATGAACGGGCAGTAGTAAGCATATTCACCACTTTTGAATTTAAATGACGTTTAACTATAAACTATTCAGAGCTTCTAAGATACTCAATCGAATTTTAAGCATCTAATTACCCAATTTATAATTTTCAAATACTTTTTTGAGCTCTAATAAAATATCTTTTACAGGTGGCAAGAATATAGCCAGAGAACTATAAAGGGTTAAAATGTGGCTAGCCTTTCTTATGCGTTAAATGTTTTGATTAATTATTTTAATTAGGGTGAATAATTTGATGTTGGCGTTTGATTTAAGGCGTAAATTATTTGAAACACAGAATATTTGCAAGAAAATCTATTTCGAACGACAAGCCATATATAAAAAAATTTGTCTTCGTTTTATCGGAAGTAATATTGTGTAAAACTTAAGATTTAACAGGTTTCTGCGCCGGTTCCTGATGATTTCTTACTTTCTTCTCTTACTTTCTAGTATACGAATTCTTACTCAAAGAGAAAGAATTATATCCATCAAAACTTTCGAACTCGAAATTTTGCTGATTCGTCATGCTAATATGACAGCGTAATTTTTTTTTTTAAATTCTGTATGACCGTAAACGCTATAATTAAAAAATTCTGCACGAGGGTGAGATGTTTTGTATGGTTTTATAGCCAGACTTCTAAATCTGTATTAAATTTTGGATCATTGCGGATTGATTGTTTAAATATCAGTTTATTTGAGTTTATAAGGACGTGATAAAGATCCTGCAAGTGCATAAAGGAAATTTGGTATTTGGTCTCAGCTACAATATTGTAAATTTATAAAACATTTTTTTTGACATAATTGATAAAAAAGCGAGGTGAAAATGTATAATCGATTTTCTTCGCTTTGATTTTAAAACTTAATTTTAAATTAACTATATTGAATAAGTAAGCTTAAAAATCGATGGTAGAACACTCGTTCTGATTTCAAAAGAAATTAAAAAATGATTTTAAACAAACAATATTTGTAATAGTAATGAATATTGTTTGTATAAACTTCTTAATTTTAAAAAAAATCGAAGTGAATGAATTTGAAATTTTGTTTCTTGACTCAAATGTGGTATAAGCCAAAGTATCATCAAGATATTTTTAAAGGTTTTGATTTATTCATTAATATCAGCCTTCAGTGAGAATCAGACTTTTCTCAGAAACTTTCACTTGTATTTTTACTATCACAAAACATTTTTAGAAAAAAATCATACTTTGTATTTAAAAATTGTTGAAATCAGTATCTTCAATTCTTTTGTCAGTTATTATGTAAAAATTATCACTAATGCAATTTCTTAAAACATAGTTATTGATATGATTATACCATTCTTTTATTTAGAAACGTTTGAACTATTTTTCGCTTTCCCTTCATCTGTTTTTTCAAAGATGATTTTGTTATTCTAGTAGCATATCAACCGTCTTCTGTAGAAAGAATTGTATTCGTCACTAAAAAATTCTTTCAGTATAGCGATAGAAAATTATTCGATTATTTTGTACTAAAATCATAATAAAGAAATCACTTCAAGCAAGAAATGAAAAAATTAAAGGGTGAATTAATATGAATATTCTGGCTCCAAGTATTTATTGTGTAACAAATATTAATTTGAAACATTCTTATTTCAAGAGATGAATATATTCAAGTTTGAGATGCTGGTATGATTGATTATATGATGGATTACAGATGTTGAATATTCAATTCTTTTGTTAGGCAACCTACAAGATACCTGCAATGCAATTATTTCCATGCCTTCTGCATCATGACTCTGAAAGGTCTATTTCCAGCATTGATAGGGACAAGCTACATTTTACTTTAAGCACTTGTTTAGGCTTAGACAATAGGAGATCATATTGAGCGTCCGTGATCTTATACCCCATACTTGAATAAATTTACCATTGAAGCATAGATCACTCGAATAAATATAGCAACTATTTGTTGCTCAGTAAAACTTTAAAATCAGAGAATCAATTTTCTGTCTGCCTTATTCCCAGAATATTAAGATTTTAAGATCAATTACTGTTCACAATCTTCATTGATTTACAACAATGAAATTTTATCTGATAATGCTTACCATCTGATAATGCGGTGGTAATAATAATTACAGTAATCATTCAATAATAAACCGGCAGAATTTTGAAACGAGATATTAAACAGGTATTTGGCATTCTATTTCATAATTTTCTATTCTAACAATTTATTCTGCTATTTAATTCTTTTTCAGCTGTGCAATCATCAAAAAATTACAAATATATATTGAAGGCGAATATTATTATAATTTAATAACATTTTTTTGTCAAAGCATATAATTTGAAATAAAGAAAAGGCGATTAATTATGTAAAAATATACGCAAGAATATAAAAGACAATACTCCAAAAACTTTTTTAATACATGAGTTGTAATGCTGTGCATTTCAAAATTCTTTCTTATTCTAAAATTAGTAGCAAAAAAATTACTTCGAATGCAAGTTGAAAGTGTGATATTTCTAATAATATTGTGTCTTTAAGAGAAATCTTTGTTTATTTTCCTTACCGATTGATACTTTGTAAGGAAAGTAAACAAAGTCTCTGTAACTCGAGAGAGTCATTCTAACAAAGAGGAAGTAATAACACTTTCAAGAAAGAATAACTTACTTTGTCCACAAATATGAATCTCCTAATAACTAATCAGTAGAATTTTAAAACCGAAAGACTTAAAATAAATATGACATTCATATTGAATTATTCTCCATCTTAAAAATTAATTCTGGAAATATTTTGAAGTCATTTGTGTAGTAAGTAAATATTATAAAATTACAAATATACCAGTAAGAAAATGTTTAAATTTTAATAATATGTGTCGCAATTAAAGGTATAGTTTGTAATAAAAAAAGCATAGAATAAAGACTTTTCTCTGTCAAATCTTTTATTTCACATTACAATCCTATTGCAAATCGGGGATAAGTTTTCTAATATATCAATAACTTCTCAAAAGTTCTTCGCCTAATGCCTTTTCAATATTTTTATAAATTTGAATATTTTAAATGCATTAAACAATAATCGAATCTTTTTAGGGAAAAAAGTCTGAAATGATTTATTTTTTCCTTTTTTAAGTTTTAAAAGTTCTTCAGTATTGTCGATTTCTTGCTTGTTTTCGTATATTGTGCAATCTTATAACCATTATTTCAACTAAATTTTTAATTGAATTATTTATCTGATAATCAAACATGTTGAAAAATTTTTTAAAGATATAGGTTTTAATTCAAAGTTTATCGTATGCTGATAGGAAAGGATTCATACAAATTAATGATACTTCAAATGAATAGGTTTATCACACCTTCACAACCACACGGTTCACAAATTCTTTTTTCTCTCTTGCTGGAACTTGTCCCAAAGTTACTCATTACAAG
Source organism: Argiope aurantia (assembly GCA_026543865.1). Classification (NCBI taxonomy): domain Eukaryota; kingdom Metazoa; phylum Arthropoda; class Arachnida; order Araneae; family Araneidae; genus Argiope; species Argiope aurantia. The sequence goes on along the minus strand of JAPMOR010041065.1, from coordinate 258,254 downwards.
TACATTTGTGAAATACAAAATTCATTGCAACATAGTAAACTTGCATACTTTTAATGAAATGATGCATGCAAATAGATGTGATTCATCGAGTTTATTGAAAAAACTTTGAAATATATTCAAGTTTTATTATATTTTTACTAAACATTTTTTTAAATAAAATAATTTAATTTTCATCAATTTCTGCATTTCTTTAATTATTCACTATTTGATTATAGTTAGCAAAATAGCCCTTTAAATGTAAATTCATTTACGCTCTAGACTGATGTATCAAATTTCTACGTGATTTTTCATTTGATGTGACTAGAAATACGTTACATCTGGTGATGACATACCAGCGTCATTCCATTAATATCATCGATAAATAACAATCGGCTTACCATTGGCCCTGTTTGTGTCAACAGACTTTAAAATGATAGGGTTTTCTTATTTTATTTATGTCCATTTTGATGCAGCATAAGGGTCATTTTGGAAGGATGATAAAAAGTGGTAATCATAATTTTATGTCGTGGTTAGACGATGAGGCCGAAACCTGAGCTGGTATAACCAACTCTAAACTTTCATGCGACACCAGAAAGGCAAGTATTTGGCTCAATCATGTTTTGAAAATGAAACTATCTGAAAGTCGCAACTTTCAACCAGACCATTGCCTTCCTTTTTCTGTTTCCAAATACATAATTATAACTAATTAATAAATAAATATAATTGATAAAACTGAATATATGAATAGGTATATTGTTACAATACATAAAATTATCTTTTAACATTTCTAGTGTACTCGCGAATCATTGAGTAAATCATGAGGAAACAACCACTATTGCTTGCATTCCATTTTATGATAAGTATCTAAGTACTTCTTAACTAAAACACAATGAAAAAGCTCCTTGAAAAAGATGAAATTTGATTTTTTTTAAAGAGATTCAGTTTACCACAAAAAAGACTTCCAAAGATTTCTCTTTTTAAGTTAGCTGATGAAAAAATCTGATTCTGTATACCAAGAACTGGCTTTCAATCTATATACTTGCTTAAATTCCAAAAATTGTAATTTTATATTTAATAGGATAAGTAAGAGATTTCAAAGATTTTTTACGATAATTTCATCTCGACAAACTTGAAGAGAAATGTTCAACATTTCTTTTCAACGATTTCATGAGGATCAGAGCCATAAGCATAAGAGAGGGTAAAATAGAATGTAACTGATTAAAGCTTTTAATAAAGCTAGGGGTTGCAAATTACTTTTTAACTATAGCGTCTATGAATTGCAGTTATCGAAAGGCTTTTAATAAAATAGTTCGCCATGATGAGGTGATAACATGCCTAATTTGAATAATCTTTTTATCTTCAATAATAAGATAACTGTGAGAGAGCTTCTTTGCGCTAGATGGCACATCTAAGAACACGATGTATGTTTCACAAGTTCAAATCCAAATAAAATGCCTCTAATTATAGAATTTTAAAACAAAAAATGACGTTACATTTACTATAAAAAATCTTTTAATAAAGGAGAGATTTGGGGTCCTATCATGATCAAAGAAATAGTACAAAAAATTTCCCGAACTCGCTCCATGACAACAATTTGCAATAAGTAGGATTCTTGCATGGAATTTGTCTTACAGAAAGTATTTACACATTTTAAAACGATTTCCATAAAGAATTTTTTAAAGTAAATATTTTGGAATAAAGATTTCTGGCAATAGCTGTTATTTGAAATGCGAATTATAACCTGTTTTTTTTTAATTAATTCTTTCAAAAAGCCGTTTATAAACAAGTTTTGGATTGAAGGATATTTTTCTACACTTTCCAAGAGATATGGATATTCTGTTATTTAAAAATATCATGAGATGCATTATATTAGGATTTCTAAATGCTAGCTAAGCAGAATTATTAATAGGAAAGTGGAAAAACCGTCAATCACTATTTCTACATGGAAAAACGAAATATACGAACAAGTTAATATTCTTTCTCCTGGTTTCTTGTTATCAAATATTTCCAAACTGAAATAAAGGGTAACAAGAGTAAATCTACCGACGCAGAAATTAATTGCAAATTCTTTAGATGCATCTGTAGCAACAATAAATAAAATGATAAATTAAGATATAGAATTTAAATAACCAGCGGGAGTGGTCTCCACAAAACTTTCTCGTATATTCTCTAATAAACTTGTCATGCCAGAGAATGCCTTATATGGACGGCATTGGTTACGAAATATTAACTTTTGGCGGGAATTTAGCATTTTTATTGAATCTATTGTGTCATCTTTGGCGATTTTCTCGACGATTAATCCCTGGCATCCATTAATAGTATACAAATTAAATTTGTGTTTTAGACACATTTACCTCAACGGACTGAAAAAAAATTGACACAAAACTGAACTTGTAATTAAAAAATCCCATATCAAATTTTATATAATTAAGTCATTGCATTTTCAAATTATCGCGTTTATATTTTTCTGAAAATACAGACCAACAGACAGTCAACCCGTTTTTTTGGCTTTGGCTCAGGATTTGACAAGTATCTGTACTATATATGTTAAATATATACACCGAATTTTATCTATCTAACTCTCTTAATTTTGTAATTATCGTATCAACTTATATTCGATAATAGGACAGACAGACTTCCCCTGAACAGATTTTACTCAAATTTGATAGAAATCTGCACGTTTGATTTATACCAAGACCGTATACCAAATTTTATCCACCTAGATCAAAGAGTTTTTGGGTTATCTTTATCACAGACAGATATACAGGCGAACATTTTCTAAAAATGTATTTTTCGAACTCAGGGACGTCTAAAACGATGAGATTCGTCAAAATCCCGAATTCGAATTTTTTGACGATTACTATACTTTCCATATACTAAGTATACGAAAAAGTAGAAAAATCTGAAAAACAGAGCACTCCTCAACTTCTGTAAAAGCATGCGGCTGGAAGCAGAACAGTTTGTAGAATATTCTATCAAAACTACTAAACAGGAGACGTCTGGAGAAAGTTTTACTCCCATTATTTTCAGAAGAAATTCCGCTTCTTTATCCTGGAAAACAGAAGAAGAGGAATGGAAATCAATATTCCTGGAAATTTTAAGAAAAGTCCCTCTGTCATGGAAATCACTATGCAGATAGCATCTCAGTAGAAAGTCTATTGAGTATAGAAAAAAAACAGTCTCTATATTTTAGATATTAATTAAACATCATGGAAATCATTTCTAAAGATGTGTGAATACCACTTGTATTATAAGAAGCATTTATACATATACGAATTTATACAATAACTAATTTACGATTGTATCTATTTATAAGCGCTCATTCTTTTAGTTAAAGAAAAGTATCTTTATAATGCCATTCTGTCCCTACTATTTTACATTGAAATGAATTTGTTGAACAAATTGGGAGGAAAAAAGAGTATGATTGAGCCTATGTTTTATTTCATGATTCATTATCTCAAATTGTACAAAAATCTACTACTTTTAGAATATTTCGGTAGGTGCCCTGAAGATTTGATTTTTGAAATAATAGAACTTTTTATATACCAAATACATCTACAGGGAAGGAACGATCAATAATTGAAAGGAACATTTTTGAAATTGGAAAGAATTCAAAGATATTCAAATATGAAAGCTTTGAAAAGCCAATATTGTTGGAAATTTGACAGTTTAATACCTAAACGTGTGAATTTGAAAAGTTTTTGAATAAAGAAAAGAGCATCAAATGTCCAAAACAATTTGTGACGAGAGCGTATCAAATAAAGAAATGAGTGAAAATATATGATAATGTGAATTAGGTTAAATTGTTTCGGAAATTTCAACAATTAGACGGAGGGAGCTTCAGTCTATTTGTTGTGTTTTTCATTAAATGTAAACCCCGTTAGATTATTTTTTTATGGTTTGTCGGCTATTACTGAACTATTTAAAAAAATTGAACGAAATATCACTTGAAGAAACGTTACACAGTCGGATGTATTTACAAGAGAAGTATTCGTTTCTTGTGAAGTAAATAAGATATAAGCAATGAAGTAATATAGGATATGAAATAAATTTGTCGAATTAAAGAGATTTAAGAATTTGAAAAGTATTCACTAAACGTATCAGCCTCCGTATTATAGATGCCTCTTGATTCCTAAAACAAGAAAAATTTCCTAAGTTTACAAGTAGTTAGATTTGCTTCCAAGAAAAGACGCTGCTGGAAAAATTTATTGTATGTTTTTTTTACCACTAATTGTTTATAAATGAGATAAAAGGATCTTTTATATTTGTTGGCCTATTTTTATTGGCTTATCCCACCTGGAGACTCCTTTGTTATGAAGCTTCCAATATAACTCATTTCCTAAGTGAGTATATTAAGATTGTAGGGTTGAGTTTTATCCTCTTCCATGGAAAAATGCTTTACCTATGGGAGGGGGGTCCTTCAAGATTAAACTTTAGTTCCAACCTCCATGTGGTCAAGGCAATGGTCTTTCAGATTACTCCGGTTACTTAGGCTAGATGGGGTATCTCCAATGTGGTTACCTTAAATTGGCTTCCCAAACATAACCGGAGATAGGGGAAATTTTTTATTGTTACAGCGATGGGAATGGCAGGGAAAGAATAATTATTTCCGGTTGGAATGATTGACTTCTGAGATCTCCAGACACATAAGCAATTTCGTAAATTTAAAATTTTGATAAGATTTTCCTACGGTTTCCCAAAGTAAATAACTCTAATATCGATATGAGAGATATTAACAGTTTAATTACATCAAAACTTTTTATCTTAATTTTTTTATTCTAAAGTTAGTGATGTTACTTTAACTAACGAATGCAATGTGTATGTACAGTCGTAAAAATATTGGAGACTCTCAGCTTTATTCTGAGCTCAATTATCGTATATGGAAACTAAAAATGCTATTTTAAAGTGTGAAATAATATTAAGATTCGGTATCTAAAATGTTCATAAGCAATCGTCTGCATTTTCAAATTTATAAAAACTTTAACATTTTCTATGGTGACACTCTTTTTTGATTTCTTAAATAGATTTCTAATGGGAAAAATTATGTGCCGTACAAATTTTAGTTAATATATCATTATTAAATTGGATGGTATTTGATATTTTCTGTTGATGAATAGTTTTCATATTACATATTAAGTTTGATGTTCTCTATGTGTCAGTAACAAAATTTATTTTAGGATCATTTGAAAGCATCTTTAAATTGATAATCTCCATATTATAAATGATTGCTACTTAATTTGTCAAATGTTGTTATGAAATTCTGGTTAAATGTTTGTTTTTCCTGCTCAGGAAAAATTCAAGAGCATTAAAAATTTTGTCTAAAGTGCACATGAGACCCAATCACCTATTAGCACACAGTGCCAAATGTTTTGTTGCACAAGTGAAAGAAATATCATTAAATATATCATTTATTGTTTGAAAGAAATGTTAATCTTAGTGTTTAATATCTTGTCGATAAAAAGAAAATTTAATTTATTTTTATTCTTTTTGCTCCTTTATCCTACATTTCTTTATCGGTATACATTATTCTTACTATCATTTTTTACTACTCGTTTGCAGACATGCCATAATATACCACTTTATTTTGCGAGAATATAAAGAAAGAGGAGTGCAATTCATCTTCTGATATCACTTTTCTATCGTGCCTTACAGACAACGTAATGTTTTATGCAAATGTCTTTTTATTGCAAAATTTTTCGTTATATGAAGGTACATATACATGATATATGTGTATTACAAATTGCTTCGCAAATCACAGAATATCAGTCTAAATGTTTGTCAGTTAATTTACATATATAATTTCTATTATTGTATTGTTTTTAAGTAATTAAGATATTCGCTAATCACATATTTTGGTTCTTCTGTTATGAACAGAGATTTCAAAATAGCTTTAATCAGGGTGATAATTATAATATATATAATTATATTAATAATTATGCATATAATCTAAGGAATATTAATTCCATTGAATGTCTTTAAAAAGTAACCAACTAAATAATCGAAAATTTATATTAGAAACGTTTTGCTTAAATGCAAAAAAAAAAATTGAATTAAATTAAATTCGTATTTATCAACCAAATATATTAAATAAAGTAACAAAATTAATAAATAAAAGTTAAAAATCGTTAGAATATTACTTAAATTTTATTCACTAAAAACAACGTAATTATACTCAAAAGTTTTAAAATACATATGGGTTTAGATTTTGCATTCGTATTCTTTTTAAACAGTTGTAAAAACAACGCTTTGATGCGAAGCAGAATTATTTGACAAATAATTTAATTGATGTCAAATAAAAAATAATCACAAATACTTTAAAAGTCATTTATTGTCACTTGTCTTCTCTGTTAGTAAGAAATCTTTAGAAAGTAAGAATTTAAGAAAGAAGTTCATTGAAATTTCTTGTTGTAATATTTTATAATAAAATATTTTGCTTGTCCCAAAAGAAATTCATTCTTTGGGATAAGAATTTCTTTGGGAGAATTGAGGAAGAAGTTCTTTCTTAACGATATCCTAGTAGAATGAAATTTAATATTATTAAAATTTCATTTAAAATATATTATTTTTAAAATTTTATTAAAATTTCATATGCTTATGTCCTTTATCTAAATGTAAAGCGATAATGCGTAACTGCATTTTGGCAAAGATAGTAGTAATTTAAATTATTAATCAATACTTATGTTGCTGAATCAAATATGCATGCATACAAATTTATATTCATTTAAAAAAAAATACTATTCTTAATATTTGTATCTGTAAAAATTACATGTTTGAAAACCTTGTATAAAAATACATACTTGCAATTATTATTTTATTATATATCAAAATTTTGTCTTAAAATCCTCCAACGAGAGTATTTTATTTTCATTTTAATCATTCCTTAATACCAAACGTTACTTCTATTTGTCCTCCTATTTGTAAGCCCATAAGATATTCATACTTGAACTCTTTAAAATAAATTTCATATTAAATATAGCAAATTAATTTAAAATACATTAATTATGGTAAATAAATGAGGCGAATCATTTGCATAAAAATTTCTCCATGGCATTTCTGTTATAAAATATTTTGTATCGGGGCAAACTTCTAAACTTTTATCATTATTCTATTAATAATTTAGGACATAAATGAAGTAAACTTAATTAATTTAAGGAAATCGTGTCAAACAGGATCGATCTGAAAGCCCAATTAGTTCTTTTTAGAGATAATTTAATAACGCTTTACTAAAAGATATGAGAGAAAGATGGTACATTTTTCTATCGGCCTTAAGGTGCATGCAACCTTCTTGAAAAATGCCACATGCCAGTCGGTTTAACGGTCAGAAAGTTTTCATTATGTTTTCGGCTTGTTTGAAAACTATGAAGTTTACATGATCGTTCTTTTCTAAAAATAGTCTAAAGTAATGAGTTGCTTCTTGTTAAATTATTGAAGTTATGTTTGTTTTGCGCTGTTAACTTCGTTTTCATAATTTTGTAAAAATATTTAAAGATTTTCATGGATGTATTGAATTTATTTTAGTTGAAGTGCAACACTCTTTAAATTTGTTTATCTTCAGTACTGTACTTCACCATATATCAAAATTAGTCTCATTGGTTTAAAAACATGGAGGAGAGGGATACATGAAGTTGAATTTTTGTAATCTGATATTTGAAATGGAATTCATAAATTAAATATAAACCATTTTAGAGTAGGAAGTTTTTTAAATAAATGCCCAGATTCGATAAACTTAAGAATGAAAGTTAAAATTTTCCTTGCGCTTTCTCGTACTTGAATTTTTAATTTGAAAATTAACATTGACTGAATACACATAAACTAAGGAGTATCTTTAAAAATAAATAATTCTCAAAAAATAACGATAAAAGGATGTCATTTGTACAAAAGAAATGGATTGTAATTGAATACTCCCCAATTTAATCTATCAGATAACTCTATCATTGACAGTGGGATGAGTTACATATGAGGAGTCACTAAATAAAGTTGCGGCTGATAAATTTCTCGTGTGTCATCCTTCATTCAGATTACAGCTATCAGTCTGGGAAACACTTTCTCGTTGAGTCAGTAACATTTCCGATGTAATAAAACATGGACAACAAAAATTCTGCTTACTGCTGTGAAAAAGTGTCGCTCTTCACTGATAACTACTATACTTTCTTATTAATAGTCTTGACTGAGAACCAATGCACATTCATTGTCTTATCATATGTAACTCATAGCTAAAGTAACGGTTGATACATCTCGGGATTTAAAGTGTAGACTATTAACCCAATAAATTCTGATTTCGTTCTATATTAGTTCGGATTTTTTTCCATTTTTTTCTGGAAAAAGCACATCTCTTTACCTTCATTTATTTGCTAACTACTCTTCCTTTTAGAGTTGCTCCTAAGCCTTATGACATCAGTATATTTTGTCAGGAAAAAGATCAAAATTCCTAAGCCACATATTAGAAACTTTGGAATGTAGAACATTCTTGTACACTAACTTTCGTAGTACTAAGTAGATTGAAATATTACTGGACCATTTGAAAACATACAAATTAATTTTGGAGTCATAAATTCCCTACAAAGATTACATTGGTAACGATCTTAAAGATAACTTATTGTATCCCTTAACGGGAGACATAAATTTCCTCTCGCGGCCAGAGACATGGAGTCAAAATGACTCAATTGTTTGTTTTTTTCCCCTTATTTTATCTTTTGTAAACAGCATTGGAATTTATTTTGCAAACATAATACATTCTGGAAATCATGAAGTTACCAAAAATATTAACAATATTAATATTAAAAATGTTAACTTTTAAAATATTAAATGTTGGAAAGATGTTCTAAGAAAAACCTAAAAAAATCTTTTAATGAGTATCTACTTCGTTTAGATATTACGAAATTACATTAATGTTAATAGCTGTTAAAATTTAACAAACTAAAAAGAATACAATATTTTAAAACATTATTTTGAGAATATTTCTTTATGCTTTTTGCATTATTGAAATTAAAAGCTGTTTTCAGTGACATACAGTCAATAAATCTATAAATAACAACAAAAACTTTGAAAGCAAATAGCTCGGTTATGCGCACGTGTTCATAATTTGAATTTTACCAACGAACTGCTGAAAGAACAATTTGAAGATAAGATACTGAGGAGATCGTATACCAAGGACCAAATACTATGAGATAATTAGAGCTAATGAACAACGTGGACTCATTTTGACTCCCAACTCCAGGTTAAAATTAAATTTTAACAAAATTCCTTACATTTCACTCACCATTATCTTACTGCAAGCAGTAACTCATCTGTTAATATGCATGCTTCGAATTCCTATATTTGATTTGTTAAAAAAAAACCTTGTCTACATTACTTAATAGGCTGATTTTTCAATTGTTACCATGAAAAAAATGAGTCTAGCAATGAGTCCATTTCCCTCTTCCACTTCCCCCCAAAAGATCGAACTAAACTAAGCAATTATTTATCAGATGTTCAGATATCAGAAAATGGTTAGTAAGTTTGTCAAATAATACACTAAAATATCAAACAATTATTAACCAACTTATAAATTTTATTCCTTAAAACCATATTATTCTGAATTATTTGAAATAATCTTCTGTTTCTCCATTTTATAGTCAAGAACTTCTGAAATAAGGATGATCTACTCAATCATAATCATCTACGCTATCTCATTTGAAAGAAAAAAGTTATTTAAAACATAGTCATTAGCAATATTTTATAAATTTATTTTGGTAAAACACTTAAGGTCAAAAAAGGAAATGACCGGAAATTACTGATAAATAGTATTAATATTACTGATAAATTTTAGTTGTTTTAATTACTATCATTACGTGTAGCGGGACGATTAAACAGGAACAACTGCATTTCTTTTATCTGATATCAATAATAAGACCAGAATATCATTTTTAGAATCGATTGCTAGCAAAAAGAACACCTGTGCTATGTAAAATATTTTGCATAATAAACGTTGTCTGGTGTACCTTATCTACCAAATGAATGGATGATTGCATCAATCCAATCCATTTAAAGAGTTTGTGCTAGTAATCTGCTCATTTCCAAGAAGCCAACATTTGCAAAGCTGCAATTAGTCAGTTTTATCTAAATACATGTCTGGAAATATTTTATGATTTTGAAAACTATTTGAGCCTAATCAAGCTTATATTCCAACCATCATGTCATTAAGCTATTTAAAGATAATTATTTAACATATAGTTTCAGTTTCACTAGTAATAAAATTTATTATGAGTAACTATTCCCCTTAACAGCAATTTGAATTCAACATGTGGAACTAATGTTTATTTTAAGCTCAGGACATCAGTGTTATTTAGGAAATAACACTGTTTTCTAAATAACATTGTTACTTTCTAAATAACACTGTCTTCAGTACTGTTTTTATTAATTATCTTTTTCTACCGAGATATTAAATCCCATTGTTTTGAAGGTGTAGTTAAATTTCAGATTTTTTCAATGCATTTAACTTGATTTGCTTCATATTTGTTGATAAATGTTTCGATCACGTCTAAATGCGCTAGACGTATGAAATTTTTTAACTTTTTGTATCCTCTATAGCTTCCAAATTAAGTAGATTTTTGAATTTTTTCAATCTTTTGTATGGTCTACAAAAATACATTATTTTAATATTTTCAGAACTTGCATATGAATTAAAGGATTAATTTAATGACTCTATTGGAATAGTGGTACCCTGAAAAAAAGTATATTTTCAAAATTCCATATTATTTCTTAATTAACTAAATTTCTTTAATTAATTCTCTTAATTAACTAAAAAAGAAATATGATCAAAACCTTTCACTATTTATTCCCTGATAAAATTTTATTTTAAACGGATATTTATTAAATTTATTTTTATTTTATAGGTTAAAGTAAATAATGAAGATTGCTTAAAAAATTTTCTTACCTAATTTAAAAAATAGAATTTTAACTACAAATACGCATTTAATAAAGATATAATTTCTAAATTTATTGTTTAGCTAGTTTCATCTGAAATATTTCTGCCATCTAAAATATATATTTTTTATGTTGGTGTTTCTTATGGCACTTGCCACGGACGAGCCCGCTGTTCAAGACAGCCGATTAAAGCTTAAGGGGGAGCGCCACTTGTTTTTATCGTAGAGTCAACTTGGGCCAAGAGTACGACTTCACTACTCACGCATCACTCATTCTCTTGCACAACCCCGTTTTACAGGAGGGCACATCACACATCTCACAGATAGAACAGGAAGAACAATCATGCCCAAACCGGGACTCGAACCCCGGTGTGTGTGTGTGCGTGCACGTGCATGCGTGCGTGTGTGTGTGTGTGTGTGTGTGTAAAATCGCATTTTTTCAGGAAAGATACCTATACAGATAAACTTAAAAAGCAAAACATTACCTAAATATAAAATTTGATTCAAATCGTTAGGACCGTTTCCGATATATATATAAAAGAATTACACGTTTCAACTTCTAAGATATACTTGAATGCAATTGTTTCAGTCAGCGTTGCCATTGCATCTAAAATGTTGCAGACAGTTTGACAAATGATAGCGTTATAGTGTGGTATATAAATAGCAGTTCTTTTTGTTGAACTACTGTGGAATAGTTTTTGGCATTGTAAATATATAATAATTAAGAGAAGGAAGTTTTTTCTCAGGAAGATTAAAAAATATTGCTTAAGTTAATAATTTCAGGTCTCAGTTCGAAAAATTATTTTCATTATAATGAGTACAGTAATGTGGAATTCAAGAATTTTATAGAAAATTACCTCCAGATATAATCGATATATTACGCACTTTCACAAAAACGAATCTTTACAATATGATCAGTATTTTTTCTCATCAGATCCTTGGGTAATATTATGAGAAAAAATTGGGATTGAGAAAGCTATCTAAAGATCATTTATACTCCTTTTCACTTTAATATTTCAAAGTAGTTATACATTCTTACAATTCAATGTATGGATACTCGTGATTTTTGCATCAAGTTTGTTGATAAAATTGTTTTTGTCGTCCGTTAAAAGTTTACTTTATAAAAAATACAAGTAAGTAACAAAAAATCGCAAGAGTCCAAGGAATTTCCTTAATGGAACATTTATAGAACATTCTCTCAAAATATGTTTTTCTTGCCTTCTTAAAAGGTCTAAATATTTCAAAAAGTACTGGGGTTGTTTTAAACCAGTACTAGTTACTAAGTTAAAGGGACTTCGCAATCTGTGTTGTTTGTGTAAATTTTAAGTGAGGTATGTTAATGTTCTTATTATGTAAATAAAGATTTTATTTTATTGTCAAAAACGGATAATAAGCGAATAAAAGTTCTAAAGGGATAGTTGAAAAGAAATGGATATCTTTAACATTTGTAATACTTTTTTTAAAATTTGAATTTTTGCGATATGAAAAACATTTCAATACACAAAATTTAGGGTTATCTCTCTTTTACAGATTTTTCCTTTTTCAATTAATTGCATAAAGGCAGGTAATAAATTTTTTAAAAGCTTTTTTCTTTTATTCGACTTATATATTTCAAAATATAAAAATTATTCGACAACAATTACTAATTCTTTCACATTTTGAATTATTTACATTTACTTCAATGCATTTTTGATTTAGGCATTTTGATTTATTTCATTCCTAATTAGATTTCTCCTTGTGTTTCAGACTTATATTATTTGAGCTTTTACAAAAATAAGTAAAGAATACTTAATACTTACTTGTATTCAGAAGATTTTTATCTTTGTAATTAATTCTTACTTTATCTTAATGGTAGATTTAAAAACAAATATTCTGTAATTCAATCTGTGTATAGGATACGTCAATGAAAAGAAAAAAAAAGTTAAATTTCACGTATGTTCTTACCGCATCTTCAGCTTTGACTTTAGCTTATTTAAATTTTTAAACAAATCACTTTAATGACATTGTTCTTTACTTTGTTTTAATTTCTCTCTTTTCAGACTTGAATTTTGGAAATGTAAAACAATATAAAGTGCTGCAGTAACGCGGGGTAAGTAGTTAAATAATCATACAAATATATTATTTAAGGAAGTTACTCAATTAGAAATTAAGCCAAGAAAGAATTATTGCATTGTTAAAAGTAAATTGTAACAGAAAGAAGATGGAATAAAAAACAAATTTAGGAAAAACAGTTTTTAAACACGCAGTTTTTATTTGTGTAGGAAAAGTATTTTTGCAAGTACAATTTATTGAAATTTTTTCTACATTTTAGTTATTTCCTAATTTGATATAAACTAGCCGCCTTCGGCGATCAGCTGTTCGCCCGCTATTAGCATTAACTCAGTTATGCCAGCCAACTTTATTGAACTACATCATACAACTAGCACAAAAAGAAAGTATTATTTTAGTTATATTTGATCAATAAATATAGAATTTTCTGATCGGTTAGTGCTTGGAAACAAAAAATAAATTGGTGAAATCGGTACATCGATTGTGACTGGGGAACTGTTGATTTAATTTGTTGGGGTTTTATCATATATAAATATTAAGGGATACTGAAGTTTTGTTAATTTACTCCTAGGTGGCACCATTCGTATGAAATTAACATTTATTTTATTGATTAGCTAATAAATAAATTATAAAAATAATAAAATAATGTATTTTCACAGAGAGCACACAAATGTGAAGATTTTCAAAGTAATGGTCCAATCAAAATGAAAATTCAGTTATAAAATTCCGTCGTTGGGAAAATGAATCATGTCAATCAAAATAAAATAATAAACGTATGCTTATATAAATATATGCTGTTTCATAAAACTGTTTTTTCACTCTTTTAAGTCCCATTTTATGCTCTTTTTTCTAGAATAATTTACAGAAATAAGCAAAATCTCTCTTTTGAGAATTATAAGAACATTAAAATCAAAAATGTCAAACCCATTATAAGTGTATAAGTAGCAGAAATTTCAAAATATAAATGTTAAAATCGAAACTTAAATACCGAAAAGGTAATAAAGAGATATAAATGTGTATTGTGTTGGATGCAAGCGTACTTCCAAACTCAATTGGAAGCCTACAGCTATAGTTCATTTGGGGAGGCTGACCGTCGTTGCTTTAAGCAAATAATTGAATTAATTTATAGGGGGTGGTAAATTTATGTGACAGGGGAAGGGGAGATCTTATTCGATTTTATTCGTTCGTAGTATAAACTCTGATGGCAGGAAACGGAACTGCCATGCATTTCTTGGGAAAAGTGCCTTTTGCGTGAGTTAAATAATCAAACCTCAGAGCAGGAAGAGGACATTATTGTGTTTTAAATTTCATGAAATGATTTCTACTCCTGAAGGGGAAATTTTTCATTCTCAATTCTAATACCCATCCATTACTTTTTCGTTTACCATGTTTGTATTTTGTTTTGTTACTTTCCTTTCACATTTTGTTTTGATTTCCAGTTTTCCATCACTCTTATCTTTTATCTTTTTTTTTCTTTTTGCAGTCATTTATTGATTTATTTGTGTATGTTAGAAGAGTTTGTTGCAATATCATTTTATGAGCACATCATAAATTTTCATTATGTTTTTTTTTTCATATTCTATCAAACTTTTATAATGAATTAATGCAGCCATAAATCTGATTTATTATAGCCATTAATATACATTTTAGCTATGCTTTGTAAGTGTATTTAATACAACTTCTTTACTGCCTGCTCTCCATATACGAAATACTGGCTTTATGTTGAATGGATAAATATGAAATATCGATTTTATACCAGTTTTACATACTTTCTAAAGTGCTGAATAAAATACCCAGACGCTATATAAAATGATAAATGTTTTTTCGGCAAAACATGGAAAAGGGCTTTCATTATAAATATTTATTCGCATGATATGTGAAGTTACAGGCAGTTGGTTTCTGGAAAAGGAGAAACATGCCCTGAAAAGCGTGATTCTGCAAGATTCAATTGCTCAAATTCAAATTGCTTTTAACTCACCTCTGTTTACTAACAACTAATCAGGAATGTACGCCCCTAGATCATCTCTAATTTTCTAGAAGCGTATATAAGATAGTATAAAAAAAGAAAGAGTCTGTGCTTTGTAATAGAATTCTATAACATGCAATATATTTGTCGTGAACCGATGCAGGAACTAAATTCGTATGTTCGACTACTTGAAACTACTTCAGAAAATAAGATTTTATACGAAGTGTTTGTACTGCTGGGGAGGGGGAGGATTCAAACCTGAAATTATATGCAATTGTATTTTCTTTCTGATTTCAACAAAAAAATCGGGGGAAAGTATTTTTTTCCAGTCTAAATGTGAATTTGATATACTATGATTTTACTTTACTTTCAATTCGCTTCGTGTTTTATAGATAAACATATCTATCGAGCATATTTATCGAGTGCGAACCATGGCATGAATTTACGTGTGCTTAGAAAAGTTTTTAAACTTTAAATCATTCAATTTTTTTCAACTTGTTTTCCAATTCTTTTCTCTCGCGCGCTGATTCGCATTTCGCTCTATGCAATATGGCCTCGAATAGCTTCTGCCCCTTTTAAATATTTAAAGAAAATATCGTGAATGCGACCAAAAAAACTTTGTTTTTCTCTTTAAGGTTGATTGAATAATGGCTTTATGTTTATCTTCTAAGTACTTGAGATAGTATATTAACTTAACAATGTTTTTGTGATGCATAAATAATTCTTGAATACCATTTTATAAATATCTATGAAGAAACATAAAATTTCATGACAAACTCGGTTTTTCAATTGCTGAATGGTATTAAGGGGCGCAATATATAAATATGAAATTCTATTTACCATTTTTAGTCATCTCGTATGAAAATTATTTGCAGGATTTCTGTTACCATCTTTTAAAGGCATTCAACTGATAGTGTAGCTTGGCATATATTCCAGAGATCTTTCTGGGCTGTTCTCAACTCATTGAAATAAGCATCTCAAGAAAGACTGTTTTTTGTATTGTATTCAATAAATGAAAAATATCGACAATTGCTTACATATTTTCCTAACGTATGTCTAAAAGAAAGCAATTAAGAAGTTGGATAATCTAGGAAAGTCATAACTTTCCTAAGAGGCAATTCATTTAAATGAAACAAATAAGCTATTGCTTATATTGGGAAATTTAAGGCATTTTCGAACAATAAAACTGACCCTTTAGATGTTTCAGCACTTGCTGCGGCAACTTCACAACCAAGAAATTTAATACTTTTCTCATCAAGGCAATTTTTTCATAAATTTTAGCTGTAATCATACTTTGTGAAGTTACGGATACAAAATATGCTGAATTTTGTTCTTCACCCAAAGATGTGCATCTTTTCTAATTATCCTGGCACATTTACCACTTGTAATTTCTTTACTTGTTGATTCATTTTTTTCGGCCATCGATATAAACTATATCTGAATTGTGAGTTGAAAGAATACCTTGTATTTCATCCTTACATGCATGCACTCATGTACACATATTTGATTTATTATCACTGCTGACAGAATTTCTGACGTTGCAACATTTTAATCCTGCAAAAGTGCACTTGCTAGTTGAGTTCCTGCAATACTGGAAATTTCTCTTTGGTAATATGTTCAAAAAAAGGGTAGATTTTCTAGCACCAGTCGTGGGAGAAATGGGAATGTTTTACATCTAAGTGTATTCCTACGCCTTTTCATGAAAATGAATTTCTTACTGTTTCAAAAAGCTGTATTGCAGTGGAGACTGTAACTAAGATTTGATATTAACCTAATGGATGGCCCTAAAATTTAAGAATGAACATATTTAATTAAGCAAAGTTAAGGTTTTCATGTCATTGCGTGAGACCTAAATTCTGCATGATATAGCTTTTTCTTCATTTAATATTCTAATTTTTAAATTTGTATGCCTAAAAAATTTGCTTTCTATTTCGATATGTGTTGTTCATTTATATATTATTTTTGCTATTTTAGAAGGGTTTTTTTTTATTTAGCTTTTCCTCTTACACCAAATGTTGGCCTATTTACATAAAATAAAAAAAGTAAGTTGGGTCTAATAAAAAAATTTCAATTTTGAGATATTTTTTATTTGTACTGTTGTAAGAAATTTGGTTATAAAAACGTAGACTAAATGGAAATGAAAGCATCAACAATTTATTTTACGAAAAATTGCTAATTTTATCAGCAATCCGGTAGACTCAAATTTTAAACGACACAGATATATTTTAACCGTTTATTAATATTCTAAACTTTACATTTTTGTAGTTAAAAACAAAAATTTGCTTTTTATTAATGTTATTCAAAAAAACAGAAAATAAGCACAAAATATTTAGATAAAAAAATTCCAGCTTTAGGCTGATTTGGGAAAAACTTAATATTTTTTTAAATAAACCAAAAACATAATGACAGCTTTTTGTGAATTTCAAAAAAAAAAACTGGTTTTGTTTACACTCCTTAATGAATGGTTTTGTCCAACAAGCACTATTTTTTATTATTATTTCAGTGGATAGAGACAAATACGTCTTTCACGGATTGTTCTTCTTGTTCTTATATCCTTTTTCTAGTTCACTGGAAATTTGAATCACAAGATTAAAAATACTATCAAAGTATATAACTATCTTAAAATTTTTCCATAAAATTGGTAATGAATCATTCACATCTCGGCTCCTGATTGCACAATAGTCTATTCTTTTTTCTCCATGTAATATTTCCTGTGTTATGGAAATCCTCTCGATGAATATAAGATTTAAATTTTGAACTCAAATCTTGTTGGCTTTCGTTGAGGATCATAGTACAGAAGCACTGGCTCATTTGTTTTCAGTTTTTCACGAAAAATTCCAAATTGGTGAAGTTTTCTACATATATTTACGAAAAGTTGAGTTACTTCAAGGAATTTCTTATCATGTTTTAAATCATTATTTTGTATTAAAATAACGTAATCTTCTATTTTTAATAGAAGGATTTCGAAACTTCATCGTTGATACAAATTCATAGATGTATCTTCCTCATTCCTTCAATACATATCCTCAAAAAAAATTATATCCACTCGGAAAAAGCAAGCCAAAAAAAACAAAAAAAACAGTAATGTCATCACTGCCAACATCAGTTGCTTTGCCATTTTTCAATGTATACTGATTTTTCATCCTAGCCCTGTGTTCAATATATTCATGAGATAAAATTCTTTTTAAAAATGAGCAGACGGGTGACAAATCTACTAGACTTCAAAATGTATACAGAAGAGTTTCAATATTATTTGATTGAATCAATTCTTTAAAAGTATCTTCTTTCCGTCCTTTTCACTTTTATTATTGTCTTCTCCATCCTTTCACATTTTTTTTTTTTTGATGAAACTAACATCCATTATTTTTCCAATTTTCTAGATAAAATTGGGTGAAAAGAATGCCTATCACTCCACCCAAGTTATCTGGTACAATTAATTCTAAATACTTTTACACAATATATTTGTCATTTTTGATATTGCTTCGGTAATCAGAAGGTAATTGGAATATATCTGTACCAAATAAATCTGAGCCTGATAATGTTTTCAAATCTACCACAGATCGCACAATGCTGAGAATCTTTAGGTATTTTGCTTCATGTCTTTCATAAGCTCAGATTTGCAGGTTATAAATTCAATGCTTCAGTGGAAGGCTGGGAATGTAAGACCTAAAAACCTCCTGAAGTACAATACTTTTACCCATTTGTACAATATCATATGACAATGCAGTTACTGGGGCGGGTACAGGCTCCTGTCTGGTTTTTCTCCTCTTTTCTATTTTTTTATATCAATCTCTCCTTAAAATATGAAATTACATCGTTTGGAATGTACCTGTAAAATTGCGATGTAGGTAGAAATATAAAAGATCAAAATGATAAACATTTTTCATTCTGAAGTCATGAAATTTTTTCCCTGAAGGAGAAATGCTCCAAAACTGGAGCATGTTGTTTCAAATTGTTTTATTCTTTAACAAAATAACTGTAAATATATATTATTGTCGAAGGATTATAAATTGACATTTATGTGTTAGTTTTTTAATTTTAATGAAGTTAATTTTTTAAAAAATATCTTTGGCGAATCTTAGAAAAAGAACCAAAAACCTAAAAAACTCAGTAAACTTAAAAAAGATAATTTTAAAAATCTTAAGTTTAAAATTTTAATTTCATAGACAAATACTTCAAAACATCATCGATGTGTATGGATAAAATTTAATATACATCATATTTTATACATTATTTCTCTGGAAAATCTTTAGTCAAATATCACGTTCCGAGTATGGAACAGGTAACATTGACAGGTAAACAATTAAAGAAACTCTTGAATTTTCCCTTATTTTTCTCTTAAGCCATTTTACTTTCATTTGCCATATAAATATAACGTTCAAATCTATGGGATCCTAAAATTATATATAAGCTCCAGGAGCTTTTGTGTGAATTATTTTCATAAAAATATTTTGTATGGAGATAATATTTTCTTATCCAAATAAAATTAATATAAATGAAAAATATGGTAATTATCTAAATGTAAAGCTAACGTATTTAAAATATAAAAAATTAAATAGAACATCTTTTTAAAATCTTTTATCTTTTATAATTTCCATTTAGACAAAAATATGTCACTTGGAGATAGCGTATGCATTTTTTTATAATTCTTGCTGAGTATTTTACACTTATTACCATTGTTTGATGGGCGGAACTTGAAATTCGTGAGCTTATTATTCAATTATAAATTAATGATGGAAGTTAATGATAAATCATTTTGTGTTTTACTCCGTAATCCTTTGTTATACTAAGCGACTCTTCATTTTTGAGTAAGATTGTCTTGTTTGATTTTTTTTTTTTTTTTTATAAATTCTTCCCAAAAAAGTCTTCTTTTGGTCAATTTACTTTCAATCCATTCTACATTTATTGATGTCAAGAGAACAAATGCGTTGCATGCAAATCTTTTAGAACTGATACAATCTGAAGCCAACAATTTGTTTTCCTTTTTAAAGTGAATGCATTTAAAAATTTGTCTAAAGTATCCATTGCTATTTTATTGGTGCTTTAATCAAATATTATTTCTGGCGTTTTTAAGTGTGTAGGTATGTTACTAATTGATTTAGGATGATGCAATGAATTCATAAGAATGACGTTTTTGTACTTTTTGAAATGTGATTCACTGCAGTTGAATAATTTGTGAAGTAAAATCTTGAGATATGAATATCTTTGTTTGTCATTTGATCAAGAAGTTTTGGAAGGGCTTTTTTTTTCCTGATAGCACCAAGCTTATTAACATTTCATTTTAGAAGTTGATCCAATTTGCAAGAAGTAAACTTATTACGGGCACCCTTGGGAACACTGATTTATTTGTCAAATCACTTACGGCTCACATTCCTTATTTTTTTTTTTTTCTGTTTTGACTCGGGTTCTCTTCCAGTATAAATCTGCTCTTTTAGAAAAAATGAAACTTTACTATCAGATAAAAACTGTGTTTTAATTCCTTATGTAGACGGTTTATGTGGTATGCCTTGTTCACTGGTCACTAAAGAAACTCATTTTTCGTCTGTTATAGCATTTTTATATTATTATAGTAATTTTGGATGAATTCCCAGCTATTTTTTCTTCATTTGCGGAACGGAGCACAGTTTATCTATGAGACTTCTTACTCAAAGAATCAATTTATGATCGAAGCTAATTCTTTGCACGAATATTTTATGCTTTTTTGTTGAATTAGAAATATACAGTGCAATACTTTTAAAGGCAGCTAAGAAAAACGTTATCGGATCTTATTGACCTGAACGATACGTTAATACAATTTGAAAACAGTGGAATGGTCTTCCCGAAACTGACTCGCATACATTTTAATAAACATGTTATTACACATCCTATCCCCGCATGTCATTGTGGGTCTTGGGCAAACAGTGAACGCCGAGGTCTCAGAATTTTATTTTCACACTTCAGAGTTGTGTGCTTTGAAATATAGTACAGAAGATTGATACTTGTGTAATAAATGTAGTGACGAACGCCTGATGACGAGCGCCATCTGCTGACCAACAGGTGTTGATGCTTGTTAGACGGAGTGCAGACGAGACGGGTCAGAACAAAAGTCAGGACGTGTGAGGCGAGACGGGTCTCTGAACGAAAGACGCGACGGAACATGTGAATTAATCCTGCGACGTATTCGACGAAATCTATTTAATGTTCATTTCTTTTAAGTTAATGTAATTGTCCGTCCTAAATGTAATTAAATGTGCGTGATTCTAAATAGTAGTCATTCCTGAGTCCTACAAAAATGCATACCAGTGAAAAACCATCGTTTAGAAATATCGGTCTTTTGTTGTGAATCCAGCATGCGATCTTGGGCGATTCTAATGAATAAGTATCAGAAAATCGAATATATATTTAGGATGCCTTTTTTCCCAGCCGATTGAAATAAAAATTGTTATCAGCAGATCGTATAACAAATTTCGTTCTCTAAGTCATTGTGTTTTTTAGTTATAGCGTTTATATACATGGAAAAGTACTGACCGACAGCCAGTCAACCTCTTAATTTGATTCCAAGTATTCTATAAATCTACATTATAGATGCTAAACTTTTATATCGAATATTTTCTATCTAACTCCTTACGCTTTATAATTATCATTTTCACTTGTACTCGGGTAGCTAAACAAAATTCTTGATAATAGATTTCACTCAAACTTTTATAACAATCTCTAAATTTGATGTGAAGACCATATGCCAAATTCCATCCATCCAGTTGAAAATACTTGTGAATTATCGTATTCACAGACAGATAGGCATGACTAAAAATTTTTTCTTTGGATGCATGAAGATCTGAAACTTGGCTATGACGTCAAACCTTGGAGCAACAATTTTTTTTATGTTTAAAATGTTTCCTTTTTGTATACATTGTGCGAGAAAGTAAAAATATATATGGAAAATACATAAATGAAAAGAAATAACACCCTCATTAAAGAAATTGCAAAATATGTACAAAATAACACGATACCATCGTTTTTCATAAGCAGTTCAAAACAGTTTTGGGTGAATAGAATTAAATTCAACTGAATTTAATTATGTTTCTATGAAATGAATTTCTCAAATTTAATAAAAGTTTTTATAAATTCAGAAAAAAATTTATTCAGCAGATCTATTCAATTTAATTTTGTTATCCTACGTTTCAAATTCAATTTGTTCCCCTATTTATCGAATTTTTGTTATTTGCTTAATATCTGCAGAAATAATACAAAGTAACCTTAAAAATTTTCTGTGATTCTCCATATAAACATGTATCGGGTATTTTTAACATTTGATTATAATCACTACTGATTAGATGACATCAGTTCACTGTATTAGCTACATATAAAACATCATTTTTGCAATAATCTCTAAAAATTTGCATTTAAATTTATAATCACTGGCTTAAATAAAACATTGCATGCAAATAAAAGTTTATAATGGACCATTATATATCTGTAATCAACTATATGTCTTTTCACGCAATACTCCATGACAGAAATAGAATAATTTATCATTTCAATGTATTTCGCTTTGATAAAGACTGAGCATCATCGAACTTAAAATTTACATACGTAAACTGTCTATGTTAAAAAAAAAACATATTTGTGCCAAAAAGGATATTTCTGTGATATTATGAAAGACGTCGGGATTAGATTAATGCGCTGCTTTCATTAGAAGATTGAAAACTTATTAATAATTCTGAGAAGATTTTGTCAATGTTTAGTTTTTTTTGCTATTCAGATAAGAAAATTTATCTTCAGATGCAAAAGAAATATTTGTTATAAATAGGAAAAGCTGCGATGGGAATAGAGAAAACCAAAGCTTGCATTTTTCAAAGAATGTTTCCATTTGTAGAAATGACATAGCCCATAAAATATGCAATTATATTTCATATTCTCCGATAATATATAACAAAACTGCATAGTAAGAATAAAAAAAGAAAAGAAAAATTGAAGAATTGATTTTTATGGTAAATGTTCAATCTTTTGACAAAAAATAGCAAAACGAAATTATTTTTGCAAAATGTTGCATTTGCTACCATAAAAGTTTCAAATGTATATTATGAATACAAGAAACACACTTATTTTTAATTATTATATATACATATTATATAGATGTCACTTATTATATAGATGTAAATACTTATTATATAGATGTCAC
>JAPMOR010041065.1:169771-227355 GCA_026543865.1 Argiope aurantia | reverse complement strand
GTGTGTGTGTGTGTGTGTGTGTGTGTGTGTGTGTGTGTGTGGCCAGACCATTCAACCTACAGCTACCAAATTTGGCACGTGTATACCTTGGAGGCCGGGAATGTGCACCTGGGTTTTATTTTTTCGAATTTTTAAATAGAATTTTATTTATTTAAAAATTAATCGAAATTTTGACGTGTTTCTGCTATAACTTCCGAAAATATTACCGCACAAAAAAGATTTTTACATGAAATTAAAGATCAAAAATTTATCTTTTAAATGACACTAATGTTTTAATCTTAAAATTAAATTTCTATTTTTAATGAATTTTTAAATAAATATTTTAATTATGTTTTTCAATAGAAATAAAAATTTAGCACGTTTCGCATTCATGGGAAAAAAATTAGCTTTTTTCAAAGCGTTGCCATCACATTGATTAAAGCTCCAATTAAAAATAAATCTTTTTGGAAATTAAATCTGCAAAAATATAATTTTTGGCACGTGTCTGTAGGAAATGAAACAAATATGAAATATTATTTTTTCTAAAAAATAAATTCAAGAAAAAGTATTTTATCATCTTTTACACTTTCTATACAGGGTGTTTATTTAGTCCCGGGCCCATTTTGATGTTTATTGACTCATAAAATAATGAAGATATAAACAAACTTATGGCATTTATTGATGGAATAACTCATATGTTTACCTTTTCAGGTTTGAATATTTTTACTTTTGTAAATATCGTCTGCGCGTGTGGTTAATTTCAGATAATTTCATTTTCCAGTCTAAATATCTGTACTTTTCTAAATATCGTCTGCTTATAAATTGCATTTTTCTCTCTTTTGTTTTTGGCAACTATTGAAATGTTATGTTTACTTTTGATGTGTTTGTTCTATGTAGTACTTTTGTATGTGGAGTTTTATTCGAGCGGATATTAAGGAGAATGCATACACCACAAGAGAAAGCACAGATTTTATGGTGATCATAGAGTTAATTTCCAATCAACTAAATCACTGACTTTTAAGAGTTAATTTCCAATCACTTAAACTGACTGATTTATGAAAATTTGAATATCACTATTCAATAAAAAAGGGATAATTTTAGATTTTCCATCGATCGCTTCAAAGAAAATACGCCAATCAGCGCGCAGGTTTCTCAAAATTAATTGGTCTAAGATTATGAAAATGTTGAGCTTTTCTAAATTTTTAATATTCATAAATCAGTCTTAGTTGATGGTGGAAAATAGAAACATTCATTCATTTATTTAAAATTTGGTGTGTCCAGAATATTTCTCAGAATATGATACCTTACTGCATTAAATTTAGACTTCATAATTTTTGAAATATATTTATAGGCCGGAACAAAATATTATTATTGATTTCATTTCAATCCTTTTGAAAGCAAAACTAAAAACTGAATTTTATGCTGAATCTGAGAATTTTTTGTTGAATTATTGTTTTTGATATTATATAAATTATGAAAAATATTTTGTAGTTAACATAAGACTTAAATACCGAGCGATTCTGTTTGCAATACTCACATTCAATAATAATTAATAAATAACAATATAGATGATAAATAAAATAAAACGCTTGGTTTTATTAAAAAATATCTTAATATTAATTGCAATTTCATCATTTACATTTTAAATTAAAGTTGAAGTTTTGCCGGAAATGACAACAAATTAGCACAATATATATAGTAAATTGAACGAAACGATCTAAACAGTATAAGTTTGGTATGACTATCAAAATTTGAAGATTAAAAATATTTTGTTTGAGAATCGTTTAAGAGACCAGTTACTTAAAATATTTAATTGAAAATTGTAGCGAGCGGTAATACTAGCGAACCGTCTGGTCGCCAAAGGCGGCTTGTTTATAAAATATATGAGGTCAAAGAAAAAAAGAACTACAGTTATTATCTAAGAAAATTGGAGCTTTAATCACATTATATTTTTAAATATTAGCAAGTGAGTGCGATTTTTTTCTGAAAATAATATTTACAGTGTCGAAAGTTTTTTAGCCCTCATAATGTTATCATTTTTTACCACCATATTTTTTTTTAAAGTATTTTGTTCTTTTCAATTCCTTATAGAAGCATATTTTTAAAAATGTCTGTCTATTTTTTTTAATGTTTACTGTATTACCTAATTCATTGTAATATTTTGTAATTTTGAAACCAAAGTTTCCCACAATTCGCTACCAGATGTCGTCTTCCATATGGAATCAAAATGTAATAGAATCAATCAATTTATTAAACCTGAGTTTTCAAAATATTAAAATATTGTATTTTCATCAGTAGCAAAGAACTATAAATAATTTCAAAGCACTAATTCATTAGGAAGTTAGTAAAAAATAGATTATAATATTCCATATTTATGAACAAGAAACAACTTAAATAGTGTGAAACCCGATTAAAATAAAAGAGCCATTCAAATTAAACAGGAGGTATTTATACACTACACAACTTTTCTACAAAGGCATTCCTGACTATTTTCTTTTGAAGAAATAGAAATAATATGGTAGGTAGAAAACGCATTGTTGTACGAATAATTTATTTTTGAAAAAATTACCTGCAGAAATTTTAATTAGTACTACCATTTGCATTTGCATGTTCAACAGTTACAGTCACAATTTCTTCAGCTCTCCGCATCCTGATTTGTTGGCTGTTTCGTGTAATGTTACTGCAAAAAGTGGTTACTTTTTCTTTTGAACACAGAATCATTCAGCAAAACTTAGTAACAGAATGAGGGACTCAAGTCAACCAGTCGAAATGCCGTTAAAATCTAAAAATCAATTACATATTCAAATGAAAAAAAAATATCTATTTCTGGCAACTTTTTATTGGCTAAACATCGTATTTAAAGTACAAAATAGCTTGATACTCACTTCTATAAATAATTTTTCTGTTTTTAAAATTTGGAATTTTTTTTAATTAATAGCTTTTTCAACAGGAAAAATTTACTTTTTAACTGAAAAAATTATTCGTGAATTCTTTTTACAAACAAAGAGGGATGACAATTAAGAGTAAAACGAAAATTCTTAGTGGTATGAGTTTTGTGTCAAAATTAACTTGTATCAGCTGAGAAAATATGCATATATTGGGAAGAGTTATCGATTTTCGACTGGTGACAAGATTGGACTGCAATCATAGCTTAAATTATAATAAATATTTTGAACTAAAATATACAAATTATGTTGCAACTATTTAAATGTGAAGCACAATGTTTTTATAGTTAAAATTAAACTTTAAATAGAAATATAAAGAAACCTATTGGGGAAAATGTCATCAAACTCGATAATTTTATTATAGAAGAAATAAAAAAAAAAACCTCCCCATAAGGAAAATTTTAGAAAAAACCTCATCACTTGCAGGTAATGGCGCAACGTGCAATATTAACTAAAACTGGCTAAGAAATATCTTGTGGAAGACCCATTTTTACCTAAATGGAAACCTCAACTTCCATAATTACAGGATTTAGGCAAAACTGATCTTTTATGTTATACATTCATTTCCATTTCATTATCCTAAAATCGCCGAACGGCAACTGTAGAACTTTTTTTTCTGAGTGGAAATTAAAACCTCATGTTATCTTACAAACTATCACTAGATTTGATAACATTTAGTCTAATAGTTTTCCTTTTATGGTCATTTCAAAACGGAGCTTTAATTCTAAAGACTTGTATCATTTTAAAAGTGCTACGTGGTTACAGTTAGAAAACAAGTATTATAGTTAGATATCATCAATTATACATTCTAACATAAAGCTAATATCTTTAAAAGATATTTTTTACCATAATAGCATCTCTATTGCAATTCGTTTATATTCATTTCTTTATTACCTGTCACCATTTACCTATCATTAGAAAGACAGATGTCCAGAGTTTTAAAACCTCCATTTGTGCTGAGGCCCAGAGAAAATTTAGGCAGGCCCACTGAAACAGGTGCAGTCGTCTTTTAATGCTAAATATGTGTTCATACCTCACACGATTGCTTGCGTTTGAATTCTACGATATCACGATAATAGGTCTTGATCGCTTCCCTTTATTCAACAAATGGATGGGTGTGTGTGGTAGTTATCAATTTCTATTTTGAAAAATAATATTCAGTGCAATTTGAGTACCCTCCTGCTCTTCATGTAATGTTTTATACTTTTTGAATAAATTGTACATATTGTGAAAAAATAGGTTTCATTGTAATGCTCTTTTTTTCGTGGTTATATCATTCTTTTATACTTGAGGGAACATTACATATAAAGCAAAAGTAAAGATGATAAATTTCACCATGAAGAATCAAAGGAATATCACTTTCTTTAATAAAGAATAAATTGCAATCATATTTTCATTATTTCTGACAATACGAAACCATGTATTAGAAATAATTTATTATTTCGGTTATATTTTTAATACGTTTTTATTAAAGCGTATTTTGTTCTGTTAAAATATTCAATTCAAACTTGCAATTGATTTTAAACTAACTTCCCTATGAGCATTAAAGATTTCGGACTGTAAAGACTTAAAACGTTAATCGTTGGTCAGAACTGAAGGGCAATTCAATATTAATTCGTTTTCTTGTCTGTGTGTTCAGCACAAATTTTAAAATGACTAGAAACATTCATTATTGGCAAATAGTGACATGCCAAGTCACTAACTCATCAGAAAGTTAGTTTAAAACTAATTATAAAATTTCACATACATAGGACTAGAAATCAGAAAATTATTTAAATAAAAAAAAATTGCAGTTTAATACACATTTTTTGTCCATTTTTAAAATGTTAGAATAATTTCTCCTAACCCCGTACAGATTACCCTGAGCATTTGTAGTAGTGAATTTTTAAAATGTTCATATTTTTTTTTATTTTGAATATATTCTTTGGATGTGTTGCTCAGATTATTATTAATACTAATTTACCGGACATAAGTATTAATTGTCTGATTGAGCGAAACAAATGTTTCCCTGTTGATTTATCTTTTCACATCGTATGGCTTGAGGAATTCTTTCGTTTAGATTAGGAAAAATGCCATTAATCGTCTCTGCTTTTCTTTTCTTTCTGGCGTGATTTTTTTTTTAAATTTAGAAAGATGTTTGTATTTGAAAGGAGTGAGTGTGATTTTAATGATAATCTGTAAAAGTACTCATCTTCAACTCGCATAATGTGAGGCTAATATTCGTCAGGACAAGAAAATTACAATAGAGTATTAAAATATCTAAGAAACTTTGAGATTATTCGCAAATGGAATTGGTGATGCAGTATTTTGAATTGTCTGTATGCATATAAAGAATTTTAGCCCGTAGTAATTTTAAAGAACTTCGACTAAAACGAATTTAGAATCATTACTCAGTTTAAAAACCGTCTTGAGTGTTCTTGAGATTTCATATATCAACATAATATAACGTGCACTTTATGCTTCATAGTGAATTGAATAAAAATGTAAGTTTTTGATCATTTCCTCTCCATATATTAGTTTCAAAATTTGATATAGATTAGTGACAAGACCCCATACTAAATTTAATTTGTCTAAGTTTGGTGCGTTTTTGAGAAATACATATTCATAAATAAACAGAATAACAAGTGGTCATTCCTTTTGTCTTAGGCCAAAATTTGATATCTGCATTATAATTATATACACTTAAATTCGATCATATAGATGCTTGCACTTATGATTAACCGAGTTCGCGGGATAAGACCGAGTTAATAGACAAATGTCATCCAAAATTTGTCAAATTCCTACAAATAGGTGAAAAAACCACATACTAAATTTCATGTCTGATTATCACTTGCTTTCTTGAGTTATTTGGTTAACAGACTGAAAAAAAACAGGTATATTTCCTAAAATGTACTTTTCAGTCTTGGGGAGATTTGAAAAGCGAGGATTCATAAAAATCTCGAAATGGATTATTTCGACGATTACAATACTTTTATCTTTGCGCACTTCAAATCTGAGAAAATGAAATTTTTTAACTATACTAGATGCACCTTGGATTAGTAGAGTGAATGAATAACCCAAGATAACACATGATACTTCAACTAATTGCTGGATTGTACATTTGTAGTCTTATTTTTCAAATTATAAAATTACATGTTTTTATCTCTTAATTTCTTGTTTCATGCAGCATTGGTCACAAAAAAAAAGATAAATTCGGTCAAAGATGCAACGATACAATAGTTTATAGTAAGTTTGATTAAAGGTAACTGCTTGGATGGTAACGAAAAAAGATAAATTTGATATAGAGAATAACATAGTAGAAATACAAAATCATAACATATTAGAATAATCAAAACTAATAACGAATAATTCCAATGGAATTGATAATAATAACAAAAGTATTATTATAGGAAATTACACTTGTGCCTTAAATTATATTAATAAATAAAAAACTAGCATAAATTTTCAAAAATTACTATTGTATTTCGATTTACAACAGGAGAAGGTTCAGGATCTTCGGACGAATTTCCTTACAATGAACGAACCGCATTCTTCTGCCATTCAATTTAAAACCAACTGATTGTTGTAGTGTAGCCACCAAAGAGAAGATCAGGAAATCTGGTAGTGTTGCCCCATCTTTGAGTGTTACTATAAAGGAAAATAAAAAAACTACTTTATGGTAAGTAATTATTTTGCCATTATCAAATTGGTGTTTTCTATTTTTATTATTTTTGTGCGTTTAATGTAAAGATGTAAGTTATAATTTTGAAATATGTTTAATGAAAATCTTGGTTGGTGCAACAGTTCAGTTAATTTCAAAGAAGTGATGTAGTAATTTTTCATTTTATGATTTTTCTTTTAGTTCATAGCCCCAGGGTGTAAAATAATGTTATATCTTAAGATACATGCAGGGTCGTGAAAGAAAACATAATTAAACCATTTTTAAATGAAATATAATCAATCTAAATGCTGTACTGCATTTCTTAAATGGTTGATTTTAGAAGAGTTTGAATCATAGGGCTTTTGCTTAGGTAAAATTAATGTTTTTTTAGAACACTGCACTATTGCCATACCTTACAGCTTCGGTAATCGCTGTATAACACAAACATTGAGAAAATAATGTATTTTTTACATAATTGCACTAGAATAACAAATCTTGTTGCGTCACTAATAACAATCCTTTAATTTTTCAAACAATCATTTTAAATTAAAGAAAAATGAATGCTTGGTTAAAAAAATACTGTGTTCAAACTTCTGTAGAGGATAACTGAGAAAAATATCATTATTGTTGGTGATTTTGATTGAATTTTACTGTCGCTTGTCATTCAAGAATGTTATGCGACAAAAATTTGTTTCTACTGGGTAAAAGGAAAAACGAATGAACATAATTTATTACTGTAAATAATTCAAATTAAATGCCCTATAATAATGAACAACTTTTCTACTAGATATGTCGTCCTTATGAAGTTTCGTTAATCCTTTTCATAGATTAATTAAAGCATCATAATATACTATTAAGTTTTTTTACGGTTTTATTCAAAGCGCTGTGACCTCAAGGTAAAATCTCATTTTAGAGACCGGAAGGGTGCGGACTCGAGACTGTATTCCACGGAATATCCTCATATATCCGGTGCAAGTAGTATAATTCCCCGTATTTAATATAATAATCGGTAAAAATTCGGTAGTGGTAAATAGGGTAAAAAGGGATATGCCTTCGCCTTCCGGTTTGCAGATAGGCTATTTTAAGAATCAAATATGATGGGTAGGCGAAAAATTAAAATTTTTCCCGACCCTTATTTATCGTTGCCGTGCCGTTGCGACAGTCTTAATTTGGAGTCACGGTAGCCTAGTAGCTATACCTTGACATTGAAGCAAAATATTCCAAGTTCAAAACCATTCCCATTGAGTCAGCCCTAAAACAGTCCTCTAGTTGTTTAAAAATGGAATATTAATAAAACTATCTACATATAATTAGTTTATAATTAAAGTCAGAATGCCATTTCCTGAATAACTAAATGCAATTCAAAGTTTTCTCGGTTTAAAACAATTGTCATAATACCAGAAAATAAGCCTTATCAAAATTCTACCTGTAAATATTGTTGATAAGGTGGCTTATCTTGAGGAAAGTGCAACAACTTGAGGCTTGATTCTCATCAGTCGCCTATAATGAGCATTCAGCGTTTCCCATAAGGTTGCTAAACATTTATGAGAGAAGACACAGAAGGCTTCCTTGTGGCATAATTCATAGACCACAGTTTTGACCTTTAAAGCAGTGATCACAATCTCCATTCATGTTAAATAGTTATTGAGGAAAGTTCATAGCTCCATAGTAATAAGTCAAACCATGTCTGTTGACCGAAAATTTAAATCATTCAGCTAGAATAATCCTCCAGTATAGTTGACTCCAAGTGCTCATTATTAAATACCTAGTGGGTTTTAAATATATCTGAATAGTTCTCCAATCAGTATCTGACTTGCAGAATCATATTAAGTCAGATATACATCAAATATGTAATTAAAATAATAACAAGAAACAGAAAATGGTTTATCATCTGAAATTAAGTAAGAATATAATTTAACAGATAAATCATTTGGACAATGTTGAGTATCTTAGATGTCTTTTGTATTAATATTATATGAATTAATATAATGATACATATTTCAAAAAATTATTCTAATTGTGACCTAAATTAATTTCCAACATCATTTAATTAGAACGTACATTAAAAAAGGATTATATAAAATAAATGTGGTGCTTTTCCTCATCTTGAATATCAAAACGAAATTTTAAAAAAATATTAAGAGAAACAAAGTAGTTTGGCCGAAAAAGAGAAAAGAAGAATGAATACATGTGATTTTTCCTTTGTTCTATGTTGGGCTATTCTCGTTGTAGTTCTTCCTCCCAAATTTAAAAATATGGTTATTCTATGCTAGAAATCTGATAAGTCATGATTTTTATTTCCAATCTCGTGATGTTTCAGGAAGTTATAAAAGATTTGATCAGTTTAATTACGATAACAGAATGCACTAACTCACCAATCTGGCAATATGTTGAATAATAAGGAAGAAAATGACGAGCTGAGCTATTAAATAATATCTTGAAATAATACATCAAAGAATGAAATTACGAACTGAGCTATTAAATAATATCTTGAAATAATACATCAAAGAATGAAATTACGAACTGAGCTGTTAAATAATAATTTGAAATAATGTGGGATGTATTGCAGCTATACAGCCCAAATGGAAGAGCCGCCATAGCTTCTAAAAATCGAATGTATTCAGTAGTCTCCTAACCGCGGTAGTCTTCTAAATTTCTCAAATAGATGACTTTAAGTTCTGCATGCGAAAAACCTTCATCTATACAGTCATTAGATAAAAATGCCGCATTGAAGAAAGATAGTCGAATCTCCATGGTCGAATGGTCATGACACTGGTCTCATGATCGAGAGATCTGGGTTCGAATCCCGCTAGAGACAATGCGATTAATAGTATATGTAAATTCTTAATTCCTTGATTTTATGTTTTCCTTTATTTCATTTTCCAGAAGATCCTGGACATTTCTTTAGTTTACCAGAAACGTGTTCTGGACTTTTCTTACTGTCTCCAGAAGAGTATTCTGGAACTTTCTCTGCTTAAATAAAAGCAGAAGATTTGTTAGTTACTGTATTTTCAGTTCTGAGTGGAGTTAATAAATTGGTTTAGCTTTGCTTCTTGTGTGCGTCATTGAGTTCAACACTAGAATATCTACGTGTCATTCTTTAGCGGAGGCGCCGGGTACGATTCCAGTCAGATTGGAAACTGATTTACGAAGAAGCGATCGCCTTAAAGGCCTAGAACCGGAATTTGGACTTTATTATCCACCACCCAGAGAGACAAGAAAAATGCCTTTGGAACAAGAAACTAAACCGGTCATCCTGACACCAGCACAGCCCCAATACAGGAATCCATGTGTATTTAAAGGAGACGTGGGACAGGACCCAAACAAATGGTTAAAAGAATATGACAGAGTGTCAAAATTCAACAGATGGGATGACATGACTTGTCTCGCAAATGTGGTGTTCTTCCTGGACGGCACAGCGAAACAATGTTTTGAAAATAATGAAGATAAATTGACTTCCTGGGATGTTTTCAAATCAATGTTAAAAGAGGCCTTTGGGGAAACACAGCACTATGTAAAAAAAGCAGAAAATGAGCTAAAGTATCGAGCTCAAAAATCTGACGAAAGCACGCAGTCATACATCCAAAGCGTGTTGGAATTGTGCCATCAAGTCAAACCAGATATGTCAGAAGAAGAGAAAGTATCTCATTTGATGAAAGGAATCGCCAAAGATGTTTACCAGGCACTACTGATGAAAGAAATAACCACTACCGAAGACTTTATTAAATGGTATAGAAAGATCGAGGAGATGCAGCAAAAGAGGATCCGGGGTAGGAAATTTGAAAGGATCCCAAATGTGGTACCAATGGCTGCAATTGACCAGCAACTGGATCAAGTATCGCTGGTACGTCAAATAGTACGTGAGGAGGTCCAGCGCCTTATATCTCGAGTAGTTGATCCCGAACTCCAGGACAAAAGCATTGAAGCCATTGTTCGAGAAGAAGTGGAAAATGCTTTGGCTCCTTTGTCACAGACAACACCAGAGTGGACAAAGACGCCAACCTACCTATGCTGACGTTGCCAGACGATCTATGTCCGTAGCACAGCAACCACAGAGGAAGACAGATGTCTGGCACACCCCTGATAGAAGACCCGCCTGTTTCCATAGTGGCCGCCCTGGCCATGTAGTTCGATACTGCCGAGATCGCAAAGCTATTTTTGAGGCATATCGGGCTTATAGAAGAGATTTCAGCCGTCCGCCATCGAATGAGGGACGCTATGCCGACGAATGCAGCCGACCAGCAATCCGAAATTTGTCGCCCAGCCCATCACGAGGACGATCGCCAACACGCCGCTATAGATATCCGTCGCCATATAGAAGATCCAGTCAATCTCCTAGCCGGAGAAATGATGAAAGCTAAGCGGTGCGACCTTCCTTGGGGGTGAGGCCGCTAGTGACAAAAATCATCCGATGCCGCAATATTGTGCCGCAAAGATGATCGGAAACAACATAGAAGTAATCGTCGACAATGAGCCAGTACCCGCCCTTGTGAACTTTGGAGCTTCATTTTCTGTAATCTCGGAGAAGTATCGTCGCCTACTGAAGAAAGTTATGTTTCCCACAACTAACAATGTTCTTTTAAAAGTCGTCGATAGAAATTACGTGAGACCAGTGGGAAAATGTAGGCTTCGTCTCGAAATCAAGGCCTACCTAAAGCTTTTGATTTATTGTTTTGTCTCAATGCAGTCACGATATCATCCTTGGTTGGGACTTTTCGGGCGCTTATCAAGCTGTTATAGATTGTGGCCGTTCGGAGATCTTGTTTCAAGACGTCATTCGAGAATCTCAAACTCCAGACTCCAACCTTTATTCACGTTGGAAGATTATACAGTACCTGCACGTTCTATCAAAGAGGTCACCGTCTTGGGCTGTAAGAACCTTCAATCTATTGATGTAATAGTAGAGGGAAATAGGATGCTCCTCTTGAACAAGGAAGTTGTTATTCCGTCTACTATAGTTACGCTCCTTAATGGTAAAGTCGAAGTATGGGTTGCCAACGGACAAGGGAAACCTCAGATCATCCCTATAGGGATGTGCATCGGGTATGCCGAACCCTTACGCGAAGACTGCATAAATACTATAGACGAAGGATCGCTTTATTCCACGACCACTTCAAAGGCAAAGTTGGGTGTCATCGACTGTACCACGATGATAGCTCCGGATTTGAGAATCGACTAAAAAGAAAAAAAGTTGCACCTACTCCAGAGGTTTTCAGATATTTTCGATCAAGTAAGGCTTTTCAAGAAAGGAAGTCAACTCAATGTTAAACACCGAATAAACACAGGCGACCACTTACCTATCAGTCAGAGAGCTTACAGAGTGTCCCTATCTGAGCGCTGCATTATCAGTGAGGAGGCAACCAAAATGTTGGAAAGAGACATCATTCAACCATCAGAAAGTCCATGGTCATCTCCAGTCGTCTTGGTCAGGAAAAAAGATGGAAGTTGGCGTTTTTGTGTTGATTATCGCCGACTAAACAAAATTACCAAGAAAGACTTGTATCCATTGCCGCGTATTGACGACACCTTGGATTTCCTGAAGGGGGCAAAATATTTTTCGTCGATGGATCTCTACTCCAGTTACTGGCAAATAGAAGTTGATGAAGCCGATAGTGAGAAAACAGCTTTTATAACACCTGAGGGATTATACGAGTTCAAAGTGATGCCATTTGGCTTATGCAACGCTCCTGCAACTTTTGAAAGGATGATGGATAATCTTCTGCGACATTTAAAATGGACAATGTGCCTTTGCTATTTAGATGACATCGTGGTGTTCTCAGAAGCATTCGATCTTCAGAGGTTGAATACCGTCCTTCAGTGTATACAGAACGCAGGCCTTATCCTTAATCCAAAAAAAAATGTCGCTTTGGAGCAAAAGAGATAAAGATCTTGGGACACCTAGTATCCAGTGATGGCGTACGACCGGACCCAGAAAAAGTAAAGGCCGTGAGTGACTTTCCCGTGCCTAGGAATACCCATGACATCAGAAGCTTTCTAGGACTTTGCTCTTACTATCGCCGATTTATAAAGGATTTTTTTCCATAAAGCCGAACCTCTACAGTTGTTACTGAAAGGGGACACAAAATTCTTTTGGGGACCTGCACAATTGGAAGCTTTTAATAACTTGGAGAAAGATCTTATCTCCGATCCTGTCTTAGGCTTTTATGACGAAAATGCACCAACGGAACTTCACACTGACGCGAGTGGATACGGAATCGGCGAAGTATTAGTTCAAATACAAGATGGGAAGGAAAAAATAATAGCTTATGCCTCGCGTACTCTGACGAAGGCTGAGAGAAACTATTCCACAATTGAAAGAGAATGCCTTGCGCCAATATGGGCTATAACTAAGTTTCGGCCATATCTCTTTGGAAAGGCTTTCAAGATCATCACTGACCATCATTCACTGTGTCGGCGGACAGGGCTGAAGGATCTCTCTGGAAGACTCGCTAGATGGGCGCTGCGACTCCAAATAGTCCTCTACAAGAAGAATTTTGATCCGTCCGGAAAGAAATTTCTACCAGTGATCCCAAAGCATTTAAGGCTCGGTATTCTAGAATCTCTCCATGATGACCCTACCGCCGGACATCTAGGATTCACCAGGACTTATGATAGAACAAGAAAGCGATTCCATTGGCCAATGTTCGAAGATATGTGATGCACTGCCGAGAATGTCAAAGGAGAAAATCTATTTCTCAGAAGCCACCAGGTCATCTCGTGCCTATTCCACCAGCTGCCGCTCCTTTCCATCGCATAGGAATCGACCTGCTAGGAATGATTTCCAAAATCTGACGACGGCAACAAATGGATTGTAGTATGCACCGATTATTTGACACGGTACGCAGTCACCAGAGCTTTACCGACGGCGGAAGCTACACAAATTGCCAAATTCCTACTAGAGGACATAATCCTGAAGCATGGAGCTCCACGAGTTATCATTACAGACTGTGGGCAAGTTTTTCAGTCCACGCTGGTGTCCGATATTAATCTACTGTGCAATATCACTCATCGAATGACAACAGCCTATCATCCGCAAACAAATGGCCTTACAGAGAGATTCAACAAAACGCTAGCAGATATGCTTTCTATGTATGTTGATGAAGAACAGAAGAACTGTGACCAGATATTACCGTTCGTCACATTCGCCTACAACACTGCCAAGCAGGACACGACAGGTTTTACGCCCTTCTACCTCCTACATGGGCGAGAAGCTGAAACGCCGTTGGATACGATGTTTCCTCTCTGCCCCAACGCGTTCAGCCAAGAAGACGATTACGTTAGTCATCTGATCAATAAAGCAGAAGAATCGAGGCAATTATCTCGTGCACGAACTCTCGAGGCTCAGCAGAAAGATCGCCGGCATTATGACTCCAAACGGCCCTTATCAAGTTTTGAGGCGGTTGTCCGACGTCACTTATGAAGTAGCCGATTTCCATCCTAATTCTAGAAGGTGGAAACCGAAGGAAGTTGTCCACGTTTTACACATGAAACCATACCATGAGCCAGAAGAACAAGACGACCAACATTCTTATAAAATAATGGAGGTTCCGGAAAGAGACATCTCTCAAGAGTGAAGACACGACAAATTATACTGGCCCTGTGACTCGATCGGGAGCTAGAGCCACACAATGAAATGTCATAACATCGAGAACCTGTTCTTCTAAGGAGGGAGCAATGCCGTATTGAAGAAAGACAGTCGAATCTCCATGGTCGAATGGTCATGGCACTGGTCTCATGATCGAGAGACCTGGGTTCGAATTCCGCTAGAGACAATGCGATTAATAGTATATGTAAATACTTAATTCCTTGATTTTATGTTTTCCTTTATTTCATTTTCCAGAAGATACTGGACATTTCTTTAGTTTACCAGAAAAGTGTTCTGGACTTTTCTTACTGTCTTCAGAAGAGTATAATGGAACTTTCTCTGCTTGAATAAAAGCAGAAGATTTGTCAGTTACTGTATTCTCAGTTCTGAGTTGAATTAATAAATTGTTTTAGCTCTGCTTCTTGTGTGCGTCATTGAGTTCAAAACTAGAGTATTTACGTGACATTATATTTGAACAATTCGTTTGCTTTAGAAAACATTAATGATGAACACAAACAAACGTTTCGATACTTTTTATATTAAAGTTTGCTGTGACGTATTCCATAATCTATAAGGCTAATCTGACTGAATTTATCGTAGATCTATTGTATTGTAACTTTTATATGCTCTTGAAATTTCCAATTTTTTTAAGTTATATTTATATATTTTTATTATATATATATATATATATATATATATATATACTATAATTATCACAATCTATTTTTATAAAAATGGACAAATTTTACATATTTTCGTCATTTTCTTACAATAAATAACAAATTGTTTAAAACTTTGTTCAAAATCGAGAAAGTCATATTTCATAAAATTATTCAATATACCTTGTAGCACAGTCAGAAAATGCATTCCTTAACAAATTTTCTTTTCAATTAGAATGATTTAGATATGCGTAAAGCTATCTCTATAACTACCTACTCAATTCTGAACTAACTTATCATCCATCCTCCACATTTTTAATTCTTTTGAAATTTTCACCGATTTTTTTATCCATTTATTTACCAGGTGTACTCCCCCTTATTACTTGTCATCTTGTTTACCCGTTCAATTTTGTCCGAGAAGTTCCCAGACATCTCCCATCGGGAAAAACAATCCGTTTGCGTGACCATACTTAATGATTCGCTTTGAACATGCGCTGGAAGATGAGCTGTTGCTTTTTCTTACTTCATGCGGAGCAACTTATTTTAATGCGCAACAACACGGAATCTTTCCAAAATTAAACACCATCAAATTAAAGTCTCGTTTATCGTCGCATTTCCGATTAAAAATTTATATATTTTATAAGCAAACCAATGTATTCTTTGCAGCTTTGCTAGAAAATCAATTCTATCTGATAGCATTCACTTCGAATCTCGTGGATTGTATTTGAGAAAAATCATCTGGTGTCTGTCGTATTCGTGATATAACGTAATTTTCTCTTCAAGGAAAGGTTGGAGAATCTTGAGTATTTGAGGTGTATTTATAATCTGACTTTCTCTCCCTCCTTATTTTTAGTGAAATACAGTTTCTGTGTGTCTTTTATTACTGAAACGTGTTATTCCCTGAATGAAAGTATTAGATGGATTTATTTTTGTTTTCAATAAATAAATGATCAAGTTTCCATCAAAATAAAACACGTGTCTAATATTTGTGTTACATTGACATTTGAAATAGAACCGCTTTTTTATTTTGATGACATGACAAGTAAGACGAAAATGTATTTATCTAACATTTTTAACTGATGAAAATTTTAAACCCTACATCACATTTTTGCAAACTGTAGAATGATTGATACACATTCAAGATTTTGTTACGATCCGTTGTTTCGGAATTCCTGATATATTTAATAAACATTACTATCTGTAATTCAAAATCCTATTGTTTACTTGGCGCTAGGGTCACTGAATTCGCCATCATTCACTTGTTTTCTCTTGAACCCTTTCACGGAATCATGCTGTGCTGGATTATTGAAAGTCTTCTGTATCAAATTTCGCCTATACACAATATAAAAGAATTTTTTTTTAAATTTACCTTATATTTTGTTTTATACTTTGCTGCAAATAACCATCATTTTATTTGAAAATCAACCTTATAAAACTACTGTAATTCATAAATATAGCCATTAGTTTGACAATACTTGTCCGGCTACTGACTTTAGAGCTACGTTGCATAACAAGAGCCCCAGTGCTGTGGTGGCCTAGTGAAAACATTTCTGCTTTTCTTTTTAAGTTAACTGAATCTTGAAAACTACTATTTATTTAGTAAATAGCAACAAATAATTTTCGGGAAGCCTCAATGTGAAGTCCTCGAATTTGTTAACTGAAAAAAAAATGAAAAACTCAAATCTAATTTTAGGAAGCAGAATTTTTCATTAATTTAAATATTAAAATATATATTACATGAAAAAATATACATATCGTAAATCTGGAATATTCTTTAGTTGCGTATCCGATTTTTAGATTAAATTGCATTCCTTTCATGTGCAACTATTTTTTCACGAATAACTATTTATCATAACTAATCATCTGTTTTATTTTAATAACTGAAGACTTCGATAGCCTCAATGGTATTTCAGAAAATCGATTTCTTCTACCATTATCATATCTCACATCATCAATTACTTTTAAAAATTATGAATTAAACAAAGGGACTTCTTTATAAATGTATACTTATGCAATAAGAAAATATCAAAAGATGACTCATTTATAATATTCTCAGTAATATGTCATTAGAATAGTATATGTACCTTTCAGATAAACTTTTTGGTATGATTTCAAGCTGAAATAAAGAAACTTTAGTAGAAATGATCTTGAGCATTGTCCCTTGTGCTTATTTAAAGTAAAACGGAATGTAAAAACTAATTTCAGTTTACTTGTATTACTTAAAAGCGTTTTAAAGGGATCTCTAGGTACAACAATACTTAAATTATCATTATTATTTGCATAAGAAAGTCTGTGATGGGAAAATAACAAGGTGAATTATAGCACGGAATGATGTTGCCTTTTTTATTAACCATATTCAAATCATATAATTTAAAATTCTGACAACACGGGAAAGGCAATTTAAAATCTTTGAGACGTTATGGTTATTTTGCAATTTTTTTATGACAAATATTATAAAAGAGGCAATGTTTCCTTTAAAAGTCCTCGGAAAAGATGTTCCTGTCTAATATCTTTATGCAACTAATTCACTCTTTTACTTCTAAAGAACGCATGAAAAAATATGGGATCTTTCCTTTTAATAATGAGAATTGTGCCTGTATGCTTATCTTAATTAATTACATAGTTTCTTAATAAAATGTTGATAATTGTTTGGTTTGGAACTAGACTTCATGGTGTATTTGTATATGTAACTTGCTAAGCACGCTTCCTTGCATGATCATTTTATCATCAGATTCTTATGATAGACGAAAAGAGGAAGAATTTAAAATAAATAACTGTCCATTGTTTTAATATCTTTAATACAGTGGTGCTCAAATTTCATTTAATGTAGTTTACAAACTGAAAACACAACTATTATTCCTTTTATAAAATAATATATTCATTTATTGTCTTTATTATGCTGTCAAGCTCATTTTTCAACTCTTCATTTCAAGTTACTCTGCTCTAAGACGAAAAAAAATTGAAGTAATGTGAAAAAATATAACTGGTTAGAAATGTCAGTAATATAAAAAAAAATATGAAAAATAAAGTAAGTTTTGGTTTCAGAATAATAATGATAGAGGAATAAATTAATTTAATTAGCTAATTATTGCCATGAAAGTTATTTGTAAACTACTTTCAAAATTATCCCCCAAGTGTAAAAATAAACTTAATGGGAAATAAATACTTGAGCAGACAACATGGAAATGCTCACCTGAAAAACATGATCTTTGAAGATTCTGTAATAACGAATTGACTGTATAAATCAGAATTATCGTTAAAACTGCTACTCCCACCCAACCACTTCAAGGGATTGTGTCGGTTTTGAGTTATTCCTAGTCTAATTTTAGTCAATCAATAACGTTATGTGTAATAAGTTCCATTAAAAAGCGCCCCAGCCATTTAACAATGATGTTGAAGCAGATAAGCATACATACATGCATTTACCGAATGGCCTCAATATTAAAAACACTATGTTTCTCGATATTTGTAATGACAAATGTCCTATGGCTTTGATGGAAGCAGCTATTCTTCAAAGCAGTGACTGACATGTTTTCTAAAAGAAAAATAATGCATGTTAACAAAATTGGCAGCCCTTAATTTCAGATTACATGTTGGTGTTTTGGAACTGTGAGTAGATCCCCCGCCCCACCTACTCTATCCTTTTAACGAATAACTAAGAACCCTGTCATCACCATTTTGGGGAAGAAATCTCGACTGTCAGATCAAGCAATGCTTTCCATTCATCAAATATGCATTGCCGGTGGTCTTTAGCAGGCGAAAACTGCATTTTTGGTTTTGCAAATAAATCAAATGAACTCTTGTGTTTCTGACGTTGGCTATTAAAATCAATTCCTTACAAAATCTATTTTGTGTAAAGTGGTAAAAAATAATTTTGAAAAACATTAATTATATTGGACTTCCATTTATCCGTTGTAACTTTTCTATTATTACACACAATGCTTGCCAGTCATTTCACGTTTCTTTCGTCCATAACTTCTTCCAGTTCAATTATTTCTCGTTTTTGGCCTGGTTGTCATCCTTTGAAGAAGTGAACCACTATTGCTATGTGAGTGAGCCGCTATTACCCGAGAAAAAGTATGAGTAATAATATATACTTAGAAATGTATGAGTAATAAAAGTAGCTGAAAATATTAGTAATTTTTGAGGCAATTAGTACCAGTTTTTCTGGCTTCCACAATCGCGACATGCTCAAAATAACTCAAATGTGTTTAATGAACGATTGAATTTCTACGTTTACAACTGCGTCTGCGTAGAGCAAATCTTTTTACTTTGAAATCGATTTATAATTCAGGTCAAATACTATAAGGATGAGTCAAAATTTAAAATAATACTGTAGGCATTTGGAGTATATACGTTGAGATTTCTAATATACATATCTATATACTTAAATATTTAGTGTTCTCATAAACTTTAAAATATAATAGAACAGGCAGTGTAATTTGGGATTTCATTTCAAGCCAAACGTCCAAGAAGATATCGCCTAAGAAATTCAAAGTTGTCGAAAAATTGTTGAATTTCACCCAGTTGATATTTGTTATCACAATTTAAAGCACGTTCTGGAAGAATAAATATCTATAAAAGTATTATGCCAAATGCTCATAAGATTTCCAAAATGAATAGTCTTGAGATTTGATTTCATTAAAACAAACACAATCCTCTAACTGCATAGTCATATATCGCCCGTTTAATAAAATCCCAAATTTTCTTCAAAAGAATGGAAATATATTATTTTAGAGTTGCACATAAATAAGAAAATAATTCACCTCAATAAAGTAAGAAGTAAATGTACTGACCCGCTCAGAACGGGAGATGCAGCAGTATTTGGACAATTTTACTAATCACGTAAGCCATGAGATGCATAACAGTTTACCATTCGGAGCCTGTAATGCTATTTGGCATTTTTAGATCATTCTGCTTTTAAGTCCCTAAT
This sequence comes from Argiope aurantia, assembly GCA_026543865.1. Lineage (NCBI taxonomy): Eukaryota > Metazoa > Arthropoda > Arachnida > Araneae > Araneidae > Argiope > Argiope aurantia. The sequence continues at coordinate 207,614 of JAPMOR010041065.1, read as the reverse complement.
TGTTTTATTTTCTCTACTACCTAATTAGATGAAACCTTCTATTTTGGGAATATTTTGTCTATTTAATTCAAATGATAATGCATATAAAATGCTTGAAATATTTATCTATTTCATGCAATTTTCATATGACAATATAACATTTAAGAATGATTTAACTGTTGTTTAAAAAATAAAAATGATATAAATAAATGATCGTATAGGGCGTACAGACAAACCAGTTAATGGGCTAATTGGATATAAAAGTGTTTGATCATATCTAAATGATGATATGAATGAATTCAATTTAATAATGAATACATAATTTTAATTAAGTTGAATGCAATTAAATAATTAATCAGTAATAAATTAATAATTTTAACCATGAAGTATTTCTATCTTTGTACTTTTTTTGCTTATTTTAACTAATAAATATAATTTGAAATAGTTCAAACATTTACTAATTATGCGAAACATAACTGCAATAAATAGGAATTGATTCAAATGCACAGGAATTTTAAAAAATCAATATAAATAATTGGCATTTTATTAGAAATCTTGCACTTATTATAAATAAGAAAGACATTTTTTTCAATTTCTCTCTATATATGTAATAGGGTGAAAAAATTTTTTATCCTCTGTTAAATAAACACATTTATATTAAAATTCAAAACGGAAGTAATTTGAAAATGAGGTACACAGAACTAACATCTAAGCTTTAAACAAATCATTTTCTGTGCTCAGTCCGTGAAGGATGCATTTCAATTCCACTTATGAACTGCTAACTTCTTTTTTGTTAGCTCTCAGAATTACTGTGGAAGTGTTTTCTAGTCAGTTTGATTAATATGCCAAGTCATCTTAATGTCGTTTCCGGCGTTTAAAAGTTAATTAACTTTTCGCTAGAAATGCTGTCTTCGTTAGCACTCCAAAGCGCTAAACAAATCGCGTTTCAGTAAAGAAACTGAACTTCTACATGAATTGACTCTCTAAACTCTGCTCTCTTCCCCCCTCCCTCTCAACGCAATTCATTTATCTAGTTCCGCTTCATTATCTACATTTTGTGTTTGTTTGGGATTATTAAAGACATTTATTTCTGCAAACAGGTTCTTTTTCTTTGTACGTGGTAAATATTCCTAATAATGATGGTTGGATTTTTAATATAGATGAATAAAACACGCCGAGTTTTATTTTTAAAGTGATATCATATATTAATTAATGAACTTATGAAAATCTTAATTAAGATTTCTAACGATAGAACAATACTGTTTATTATTTTCTAGAAACTATTTCGTACCAATTAATCTTGAGATAAAGAAAGAAAATATATAATTAAAATAGTTCACTAACCAAAGTGCAATTCATTGGCCCCATTTTGGCAATTTTGATTCCTCTTTGATGTCATTAGCAGATTTTTAGCCCTTATCACTCTATATTTTCGAGAAAAATCTTTAAGAAAATTGCTATTTTTACTGTACATTACTATGGAGGGAAACCTTGAAAGAGTCGAACTTCCCATAATTTCTTTACCGTTTTGGACAGCATTTATTTCATATGAAAACGCATGACCTCTAGATACATCATCAATACATCATTCTCACTTGTCGTCTGTTCTTGACCACTCTTGGGGAACATAGAGACTTAGTGATAAAATATAGGCTTCAGGCCCAGAGGATTCAAGGTTCAAAATCTGATTCCACCTACGAACCGACGTGTAAGCTGATCTAGTACACGTTAAATTCCATGAAACCAAATGTCCTCTAGCTGGTGTGGTGCGGGAGTTTGAAGAAGCTTGTGTGAACTGATCGCGATTGAAATTTACGAATTCTAGTATGGCTTCGAAATGGGGCATTAATATATTTGAACTGGAGTGAATACCTACCGCATTCATTTCTGACAGATATCACGAAACAAAACTTTATAAGAGGCCCTAGCTTCACTAACTCAACAAATTTAGCCAATTTATTTCACCCGTTTGCTAATATAACAACACAGTTAGAATATTCTTTATTCATTGTACGAGCATAATTTAAAATAATACATTCTTTTGTTTGTTATAAGATGGTGCTTCAAAATTGATTAACATGAATACATTAAAATATTCGTATACTATTAAAATATACTCTGGTCGTCAAAGATGGCTTGTAATAACTCATGAGAACTTTGAAAAAAAAATATTGCTAATCCTATATCTCATGGAATTCATAGATCTTGATATCATGAGAATGGCATAGATCTTGAATAATATCTTGAATAATATTTTTCTTTCAGTGTAGCCGATAAGAACTTGTTTGATAAATGTCAAATATGTCACACTAGCGTAGTTTTGGAAACAATTTAATATTGAAGAAGGAAAGAAGATGTGACCTCCTTGCATAGTGTAAGACATCATTGTATATGTTATGCACAATTACGTTTGCCATGTAACTGTGATATCACTCTGATTGACTCTAACCAACTCTTTTTTTTAACCAAATGACAATTTTGTGAATTTCTTTAAATGAACTCTTGTTTAATTCTTAGGTTAAAAGGAGCTTGGTAGAATTTCAGCGGTGGTGTTGGATGATCACAGGTTTTAGCTCTAAATCTTCAGAAAAACCTGTATGATAGTGTTTAGTTCTGGTTAAATATGCCGTGGATGGATATATTTCCATTCTTGTGTTCCAATTCTAATAATCCCTTTGCCCATTTTACTCTAAGGTGGTAGACAAATGCAAGCTCATTTATTGTTCGAAAAGCAAAAGTTCACATTATGATATAACCTCCTCTATGAAGAAGAAATTTTTACAGTTCTTAGTTAATTATAAGATGTGCCGTTTATTTGAAAATATCTCTTCATATAAGGGTTATCTGTAGAGTGCGGTAACTCGCTTTCAGTATCTAGTCAATATTTTGGGTGTTTATTATGTGTGCTTGTATTTGCTATTTGCTATTAGTAAATACGAGAATACTCGTAAGTGTTTATAAACGCGGATATCAGTTGTATTGAGTTATTTTCTCTTATTCAGCATTTCTTTTTAATTTTGAGTTTGACAATGCATTTTTTTTCTGTTGATAGATCGGCATTTGTTTAACCCTTAACTGGGGACCCTTCTGTGAGACCGCTAGCGATGGATTTTCTGTCACCCCTATTCTATTTTTAGCTCAAATGAATGGATTGACCCTGTAGCTTCCTGTTTTGTGGCCTTCAATACACGTGCACTTTTTCAACCGATTTCAGCGGATGCTTTTTAAAATAATTTAGTTATTTATTCGAGCGCGATCTCCAAAACCGCATCTCCCTGTTAGTGTCCCAGTGATAAACAAGGCTTAGCAGAGGGCGCTAAAACTTGGGTAGTGAAATATCATCCAGTTTACTAATCCTATTATGAAGCAGCGCTCCAGACACTTTTAAATGAAGCAGAAAGTAATTTTAGTGATAAGGATGATTGTACAGAAAAGTTTTTCGATGAAAGTTCGCATTCAACTGATTTTGATATGTATGTTCAAACATAATTAATTTTTCTAGTGATAATGTATTTTGAAAAATTTATAAAATATATTAATATACCAAGAGATATATATATACAGAATTTATATTTTGATTTTTATACTAATTATTAACATATATGTTTAAAATGTCCTAGTAAACCGTGCTATGAAAGTCACATAAGCTGATAAAAAAAGGGCCAAATTTACCCATTGTCATTTTTTTTATTTTATATATAATTGTTCAAATTTGCATTATATTATCTTCTATATACCTTCATATACTGTAAAAATAAATATGATTTAAAAAGTAATATGCTTTTTCAAGAATATTATTTATTTTAACATGCAATTTGAGAAGAAAATCTATGTTCCAACGCATTTACTTTTTTCAATGACAATATATTTTGAAAAATTTCTAAAACATATCTATATATCAAGAAAAATATCTGCAAAATATATTGGCAGTTTTTCATATTAATACATTCATTAAAAAATTTAATTTGAGTTTAAATGAAATGCGGTCTCGCAGACCGCACCTCCCCAGTTAAGTCCTAAAATTTCACCTCCCCAGTTAAGGGTTAATTCCGATTTTAATGATTAGTTTTGAGTATTCCTCAATATTACATGATTATAAGGTTGCAAACTCCTATTTGATTTGTATTTTTATGGCGGATTTTAGCAAAGATTAATTGACCGATGTATTCTAATTTTTCTCAGAATCTATTTTATTTGTATTTTGCATTACATTTCCGTAGAAATGCAGATTTCAGCGTTTGCGGAAGATCATTCGTGAGATCAATTAATTTTTCATGTAATAATTTTACAATATTTTCAATATCTTTTGCATAAATTTATTCACTTTATCGTTCATTTAATCATACTTATTTTACTTCTCGGTATTTATGTTTAGCATGCTTTAATATTTCATGACCTTTCATCTTATTTTGTTCTACGCCAATGTCATGTCCGATTTCTTTTTGTTAGAGGATCATTGTTTGTTTCAAACCGATTTCAATAACGATTTTTAATTTGGATATTATGGATGTTCGTGAGCATTATGGATAGAGAAGATACACTGCAAGGAAACACAACTTTTAATGTTACTGTTTATTTACATCTACAATGTCACAATGTTATTTTTTTCAGCTTTTAAGCACTTTGAGAATGCGCTTGAAATTTTCTGCTACAATATTTGTTAGCTAGTCTATGACAATCATATCTGACATAATGTTAGCAGAGTGAAAACTCGTCTAGACAGGCAAATCTTCAAGTTTATCAAATATATTTTGCTCTGTTTCAAACTTTCTATTTTTTTTTAATTTATCCCCTAAAAGCACGAATTAAACGTAGTTTTGCTAATAGTGATAAAAATCCTCAAAAATAACAGACAGTGACAAAAAAAAATCATGATTAGTGTTGAACAAGCTCCTTTACAAATTTAGCAGACCCTTCAACTATACAAGAAGATAACAATAAAATAGCTCAATAGCACATTGAACTGCCATTTGTTGCCTCCATATGTTATCGAACAGGGATACCCGATAAAGCTGCTGAAACAATATCAATTACTGCATGTAAGCGTAATTTATCTGATAAAAATTATATTAGAAAGATTAAAGAACCTAAAAAAATGCATTAAAGAACTCAAGGCCTGATAACTAAAAATAGAATATTGTTTTTCGATAGAAGAAAAGACAAGACAATTATTCAAAAAGTGATAGGAAATAAGTTTTATAAGATGGTTATTACAGAAGAACTCATTAAGCTAAAGAAGAAACAAATTCAAAAACTTTAGGCTATAAAACACCAATATATATTATTGTTAAATAAATTACGGGGAGTATAATCGAGTTTTTACATGATAATGAGCAATTTATGAATTTTAACATGATTGTAAGTAATGTAAGTAATGCTCGAATCAATAATAGCGCAATTTCGTTGTTTGGAAAATAAAAAAAGGAAGATCACTGGAATGGCAAGTTTGCTGATTCTTTGGTAACGCTTTTGCATGGTTATAACTGATTTTACGTCACCTCTTTTGCTCTTTAAATGGGAAAACTAAGTGCCCGAATGCATTTAACGGTCAGAACTGGGAAGGCATCTGGAAATCGTCAAGTTCCCTTACATATTTTATTTGCCAAGCGAAAATAGCCTTCCTTCATAAAAAAATATGTGATCAAAGTACAGTTCAATAGTATTTAATGGAAATGTGTATCGCTCTATCGCATGGAAAATACACATTATACAGGGTGTCTCAAAAACTTTAACCGCTGCTTTTATTCCTTAAATATTGATTATAGACATATACTTTAAATTACAAAGTTGCGTCAAAAAATGTGTAAAATGTTATGAAATCGATTAAAATTTTCAGGGGATAAAACTTCAAAAAATACAAAATTTAAAATTATATACGGACCCCGTACAAAAAAGATTCCCAGTGAATAAAATGTGCCTCGTCCTCTAATAAGTTCATGTAGAAAATTTCAGCAATTTATCACAAAAAGTCTGAAAGATATGAACCTACATAAATGCTGACTTAAACCACTTTTCGATGCCTGGATATGAGTTCGAATGAGGAAACATCATGTCAGATGTTCATGTTTTAGGGGTTGTACACATATTAACTAAGAAAGTAATGATTGAATAAATAAATAATAATTTTGCTATTTATTGGTTCAAAAGTATTAAAAATTTGTAAAAATAATAACTTAAAGGAACGATAACACAACTTAAAGGAAAGATTATCTAAGTTTTTTACAAATTCATTGACTGTGCTATTTTTAAGTTATATTCTGCAATTCATGCTATAAAATTTTAAAGTATTTTTCAGGAAGCATAGATTTTAAAATTTGTATTTAAGACTAAAGATATAAAGCATATTTTATTTCCTTAGGATGCATTCCTGTGTTGTGTCATCTGCACTGAAGCTGTAAACATTTGCATTTTACTTTGTGATTGACCCTTCAGCAAATTTGTTTTAACATATCTTTGAGAGTTTTTATGATAAAGTTCTGAAATTTTGTACATGACCTTGTTAGAGGATGGGGCACTTTTTACTTACTGGGAATTTTTTTTGTGTGTGCGGGGTCCGTATAAAAATGTAAATTTTGTATCTTTTAAAGTTTAAACCCCTGAAAATTTTAATCGATTTCATAAAATTTGGCACCTTTTTATACGCAACTTTTTAATTTACAGTATATGTCTGTGATCAATATTTAAGGAATAAAAGCCGCGGTGAAGGTTTTTGAGACACCCTGTATATACCTTTAAAAAACTCTGAAAACTAGCCTAAGTTCAAATGGCTCGCATCAACAAATCGAAAACTTCAAATTTAGATGGCAACTGATGATCCTGCCAACAATTTTCAATATTTAGTTAAATATATGGTAACAGCTTATGCGCCAGTATGCTTTAATATTAAGTTGGCAGTAAACTGCAAATTGCCTTATTTTCCATTTGGCGAATTAAGCTGAAATGATTATATATCTTACAGGTACAAAGAAAATGTAAAACGCTATATTAAAAAAAAAAAAGAATTTCTTTGTTGGGTTGCTGCAAATATTTCACTTAGTGCTTACCAAGATAATAACTTTTCCCCCTCTTATATGTGGTTAAGATAAAGAAGCATTTCTAATTTTAAAAAATACAGTCCCCAAATAACTGCATCTCTGTACGAAAGCAAATAAAGAAATGTAATTGCTTTCTTTCAATCAAACTTATTTTAATATCTAAAAAGTAGAAAACTATTTTTAATTTTAAAAGATGCAAAGAGCTATTAATATACTTTAAGTCAATTGTATTTTAAACATATTCATGATGCATTTTAATTATTAAAATAAAATAAAAAAAATATTAAAGAATCTTTTTGTTTCTTTTCAAGTTCATTACTAGGTGAATATAAAATAATATTTTAAAGATATATAAGTTAACTAATGAATAAGTTCTGAAAGCATGAAAATGTTGTTTTGCAATTAGAGACTCAAATATGCAAAATTTCAGAATTTTTAGTACAAAATAGCAGGAACTGAAAAATCCATTTCAAAATTCCATATTACGAATATAAAACAAGAAATGTTTGAATAAAAACATATAAGAATAAGCAATTAATTACTAAGCCATAATGATGAATTTGAAAACAATGAATATCAATAGATGAAAAAACATTTCTCATTTTACTCCTCGAAAGACAAAAAAATTACTTATTTTCTTAAAAGTATTCTTATTTGATATCTCTTTTTTTTAATGTTTTCCTCTGTTGATTCAAAAATAGCTATTTGATGCTAATTTTTAGAAATAATAATCAAAGATATTTTATTTAAGATATTCGGCCATTTTTGTGGTCCTCTTTTAAAAATAACGATATTTCAAGCAATATTTTCCATTTTCAAGTTCTGAAGACGCAATTTTATAATTTAAACATTTTTTTAATAATTTAAAGGAATTATTTTCTTTTAAGTTCGGCGTATCAGAGGTCAGTATATGTAATCATTGATATATTGAGTGGCAACTAAACCAAAAGTTTAAGAAAAATGAAATCTCTTGCAAGTTACAAAAGTTTATTATAAATTATCTTTTTTTTTAAAAAAAAATTCTTAAATACCACGTAATTTTGAAATGTATTATCATTGCACTTATATTTTTGATTCATTTCCCAGAGAGTATTAGAAATAAAATAAGTGCCAAATTTCAGATGGATATTTCTAATATTCCTGTTTGAAAAATGAAAAGTTTTGGACAAACCATATTTTGAGAAACATGAGTATAAAGTTTTCATTTCAATCTTTTTATCAGATGATAAAGTTTTTTCTAATTCCTTGATTGGTGAATCATTTCTTTTATTTCTCGAGTTTTTTCAATTTTTTTTCTTTGATTTTATTTTTTTCTCTTCTAATGAGAATGTATTGTGATCTGCTATGCCCGAGTAGATTTCAATATTTCCTCACATCTTAACTTGCAAATTAATTTCAACTAATTAATAGTTGTCATAACTACCTTCTGAATGTTTTGCATGTGTTTATTATCAGAAATTAAGTTCTAATGGAAAATCAAAGTACTTTAAAGATTCAGAATTATGTAAATTAGAACAGTGCCCTCAAAAGCAAGGAAATTCGTACTGAAAACATTTCAAAATATCTAGTATGTGGTAAAAGGATATAAGATAGATAAAGATAATAATTTTTAAATAATATAAATAAAAATAATGAAAAATTCATGTTAATGTTCAAAATTGCTTACATTTCCACAGTATTGTATATAGTTTCATTGTCTGTTGCTAAACTCTAAAAAATATCTTCCATTTAATTCCTAATTCTATAGACAAACGGTTTTAAGAACGTAAAAGAACAAACAGGCTTTCAGATAAAATATTAAAAAAATTGGGACTTATGGTCAAATTGGGACTTACAGTGAGTTTTTCACGTAGGTGGATAGTTCTGTGGAGATTCTTATTAGCAAGTACTTCGATAGGACGAGCTAAAGGGGCTGTCTAATTATAGACTTCCTTCATAAGTATGTCAGCTTTTTCCTTTCAGAGAATCGTCAATCAACTTAATTCGAACAGATTTAGTAGCTTGACGTGTTAAGTCACAGATTTCCTGAGTACGTGTGTCCGAGATGCAAAGTTCATTAGAAATGCATTCCTCCTTCATACTGTTTGGATTAACGAAAGCTCTCTGTCAAATCCTCCTTACAAATGATCACCATATCGACTTCCTGTTTTGCGCAGTGGCATAAAATCGTACTCCTGAAACTGGCTAATTCTATCCCTTGAGGAGTGACTGGGTCATTAATACGGGTTTCAAGTAACATGTGGGACGAGTTCTGTGAGCAATACTCGATAAGTATTTTTAGTCTTACGCTGGAATGAGGGTATTTCGAAATTGATCGGATTATAATTAAAGCTCATTTCATCCTAAAAAAATCCAAGTAGTGAATACCTTGTAACCTTGTTCTAAGAGTACACAAAAAGAAAACGATAAATTTTGTCATAAAAATGTCAGTAAGGATTTGGTAATATTTAATACTTAGAATGAATAATACATAATTAATATTTAAATAATCTTGAAATAAATATATAATTAACAGTCATGATAGAAGAAACCTACAATAAAAAAAATATCAAATTTTAGGCGAAATCCATCAGAGAGCATTCTGTGAATTTTTCGGTCGCATACGAACACGATAACTCTTAAATACAGACTACCAGATGGATTATGTTTGGTATTTAATTTTACTATCAGAACTGTTGGCATGTACAGATAATTCTGGGCCACTTCCGTCTAACGGTTGATTCTGTTTCTCTGTTATTTCATCGACATGTGAATGCGATAAGTCAAAACCATAGAAGATAGGTATATGAAACTTGGTTTCGGAGGCCAAATTATAAACGTGTAGACATATCTTGAAATAAATCGGTTAAGGAAGTTGTCTAAATACATCTCTTCACTTAATATGACTCATAATCTTCACTGTACTATGAAGTACTTATAGAAAACGTGCCATATTGTGTTGATGTATAAATACATGCTTAATTATTTTCACTGTTCTACAAACACGCCATATTGCATTAGAATAGAAAAAAGTAGAAGGAAAAGAATATCTTCGTTGGTTTCTACTGCTTGAGTGTTTTATGATCCTATATTCTAACGCTAATATTGCTACTTTTGTTGTGTACCATAATCATATGCAGCTTGTAATGATGTCACAGGTAACAATATTAGAAATGGTGCAACAGTAATTAATTATGAAGATTTTTAAAGATAGAATGCAAATTTTTATTCATATATTATAGCATCCACGTAAATGTTCCACAGGCAATACTCAGATTTTATCTTTGCATTAAAATTTTGTGAAAATGAAGGGAATTTTACTCTAAAGAGTTCAATATTCTCTTAAAAGGGTTTGTTAATTTCAAAAATTTCTGTTTTAAATACCAACTTGCCCTTCATAATTAAAAAACTAAAATAGCGTAATATTGCTCAATTTAATAAAAGGCAATTCATCCTGCTGAGTAGAAATTTTTAAAAAATTTAAAACCAAAACGTTTCCATCAAATTTGCGTACTCGCTTAGGCGGTAAATATTAGGCGCATTATGAAAAAAAACTTCTGAAATTCAAATCAAAAGCGATATTGTCAGTCTATAGTTATATGTTTACGAAATAGTATTTATTCAAACTGAAAAAATGCAGGCCTCCAGAAATAGTTCTAAAGTTTGAGTGTCTCAATTAAAAAAACGTAAACAGAAAGCTCGTGCAAGAAAGTAAATCTTTGCCACATAAAATTTAGATATCTAGGAGTAGCAGTAAAATGATAGATTTTTAACAAATCAAAGATATGTGTTAATAGTTTGCTTCTAGTCTACGTATTAAATAACAAATAACCATACTAGTAAATCTCATTTTAAAATTGGAATTTGTTCACGAGATTAATCTTTTTTGATATTAAGCCTATTTTTTTGGAAAAAAATTTTATTTTGGAAAATAAAGCAAAATTTTAAATTAAAAATAACTTTATTAAAAAATTTACAAATAATATTCATTATTTAAAAACATAATGCATTTTATGTTTATAGAAAATAAAATTATATTTATTTCTGGAATGTAACTGCAGATGAGAAATGATACTTCTTTTCAAAGTTCGAAGCTTGTTTCTTGACCAGAAATCATGATCTAATAAACCCATCTTGTTGTTTGAAATGCCAAACCTAAACAGAAGCTTTTGTAATCTATTTTACCTTTATATCATTAGTTCCTGTTTCATCGACCAGCTTTAATTCTTGCTTACTTCAGATAGTTATAAAAGATTTTATTATTGTTGTAGACTACCAATTAGTGATATCCATATAGTTATTTGTCTCAAAATTAGCTTATGGTGGTTTGTGGAGAGGTTCAATAATGATGACGGACCTTTTTTGTTTTTTAAAGATTTTATTGTTTCTCCGCTTTCGGGAGTTCCTTTGAGCTTTGCCTTTCGGCGTGCTGCTATGTCGATGATGTTACAAGGACTGATGGTTTTTTATATATACCGCTAGAGGGCGTTACAAGTGTGAGGCGGGGCAACATGCTTACGTAACATACTCTCGCCTTGAAATTGCACAATTTCAACATTCAGACACTATATGAATTTCACACATCACAATAAATTTGACAAAATTATTACAAAAAATGAATAAATATAAAATAAAATAGAAAAAAATACTGAAATAATTCTTATATACAAATTTACACAAAATAATACTGAAATAATTCTTATATATACAAATGAGTTAAAGTCTCTATATATTATCTTACAATCATATAAATATGTAAATCCAATTAATTGTTTGGGAGTAAACATATTTGACTAATACCTCTTTTAATAATCCCATTCAAAACTCTTATTACAACAACTCTGACTAAACCATCTGAACCTTTTATTAATTCTTGAATTCTACCCAGTCTCCATTTATATGGAGGTAAATCTGATTCTTTGATTACAACCATATCATTAAGATTTACATTATTCTTAGCAAACTGCCATTTGTTTCTAAGATGTAAATTATTCAAATAATCACGTTTCCAATTTTTCCAAACTTGTTGTACTAATTTAGTTAATTTTTGCCATTTTGGCAAATAATTACCTGATTTTTCAATTAATTTTGGTTCAGTAATTGAAGTTATTGGACGGCCAATTAAGAAATGTCCCGGAGTCAAAGCTGTATAATCATTAGGATCCGTAGATAAAGGTACAATAGGTCTACTATTTAGAATACCTTCGATTTCTGCTGTTAATGTTAAAAATTCTTCAAATGTGAGTTTTATAGAACCTACTGCTCTCTTTAAATGAAATTTAAAAGATTTGACACCTGATTCCCACAAACCTCCAAAATTAGGAGACCTTGGGGGAATAAATTTCCAATCAATACTTTCTGTAGTTAAATAATTATTTAAAGTATCATCAACATTACTCATTAATTTTTTCAATCTTTTTAATTCTGAATTTGTTCCAACAAAATTTCCTGCGTTATCCGAAAATAAACATGCACATTTACCGCGTCGGGCAAAGAAGCGTTTTAAAATTGCAATTAAAGCATTGGACGTTAGATCGGTAACTAATTCCAAATGTATAGCTTTAGTTGAGAAACAAATGAAGACTGCAATATAAATCTTTTGAAAAATACCTTTGCTTTGGCCTTTATATTTAATTAAGAATGGTCCAGAAAAATCTATACCACAATTTAAAAATGGTGGGCTAGTAGTTACTCTTTCCGCTGGCAGATTTCCTAATAATTGATTACAACTTACTGGTTTATTTTTGAAACAAACAATGCATTCATTAACTATTTTTCTAGCCATATTTCTTCCTCCAACTGGCTAAAATTCCTGTCTGACAAGATGGAGTAAGGTTTGGGGACCTACATGTAAATACCTTTTGTGAAAAGATTCCATAATTATTTTTGTAAGTCTATGATGGGCAGGAAGAAGCTTAGGATGCTTTTCATTTTGAGTTAATGTAGACATTTGCAAACGACCACCTACACGAAGAATATTATCCTCATCTAGAAATGGTGCTAAATTTTTAATCTTACTTTGTTTAATATGAATACCTTTTGACAAATCTTTAATTTCCTCTGAAAATTCAGAAGACTGCACCTTGCTTACCATGAAGTTGGATGCTGCTTGAATTTCCTTTAATGTTACCTTACCTTTTTTACGTTCAGAAGAACACTTCAAATTATTAATAAATCTGAAAAGATAGCTTACAATTCGACAAATTTTAGTATAGTTGTTACTTAAATTTAAAATATCACAAATGAAATCACTAGAAATATTAGTTAGTAAAATTAATTCCCAAGAAGTTTTAACTTCCTTCAGAAAGTCATTATTTGTATTACAATTTACAGTATCCCTTTTATGGGGAATTTCAGACTGTAGAAATTGTGGTCCATTGAACCAAATTTGACTGTTTATCAAATTTGTTGCTGATGTTCCTCTAGAGATTAAGTCTGCTGGATTGTCTATAGATTTAATGTCTCCGGTCATAATTTGGACACAAACTGTTAATTTTTTTAACACGATTAAACACAAATGGTTTCAATTTTTCTGGGGGAGTTTTTATCCAAGCTAAGGTGATTGTAGAATCTGACCACATATAGACGTGATTTAATGTCACTGGTAAGATCGAAATCACCTTTGATGCAAGTCGTGTCAAAAGTAGTGCTGCTGACAGCTCCAGACGAGGTGTTGTTGATTCCTTGATTGGACACCCTCGCGGTCTGCAGCAGTTCTTACTGATGTTTATGATGATGACATTTTAACTGGTTCAAATAACTTACCAGAAACCAAGGCTTTACAACAGCAGTTAATAGAACCTTTAAGTATAGGAGGCATGCAACTTCACAAATGGGTTTCAAACCATCCTGGAGTATTAGGGAATAATCAAAACTTAAATTTTGAATTTCCAGACTTAACAACAGTTAAAACGCTAGGAATGCAGTGGCGTCCCACATCAGACATTTTCACATTTGAAGTGACTGTCAGTTTGAATAACAGCTACTCAAAGGGGGAAGTCCTTTCAGTCATAGCAAGACTGTTTGATCCTTTGGGTCTTATCAGCCCAATTATAACTAGCGCTAAGATGTTTCTTCATAGACTTTGGCAACAAAAGCTAAATTGGAATGACACAATTCCACAAAATGATTTGAATGACTGGTTAAAATTCTTAAAGGATCTACCGGCAGTGAACCAGTTAAAAATTCAAAGATGTGTTATCATCAAGAATCCCACCACCATAGACCTACATTGCTTCTGTGATGCCTCAAATAAGGCCTACGGTGCAGTCATCTATGTATGATCAAAAATTAAATCTGGTGAAGTGAAAACAAGTCTTTTGTGCAGCAAATCGCGGGAATGGAGAGGTTCAATAATGATGACGGACCTTTTTTTGTTTTTTAAAGATTTTATTGTTTCTCCGCTTTCGGGAGTTCCTTTGAGATTTGCCTTTCGGCGTGCTGCTACGTCGATGATGTTACAAGGACTGATGGGTTTTTTATATATACCGCTAGAGGGCGTTACAAGTGAGAGGCGGGTCAACATGTTTACGTAACAGTTTGAAGACCGTCTTTGCTCTTAAATCTCTTCTCTAACGCGAAATTTCTGAACCTTTTTGCTGTAGTTTTAGATATCTAATACCCCTTTGTGAATAAAACAACATGCACAAAAGAAAACTTTCTGAGTGTATCATAAGAGTTTTTCTCTACTAAGAATTGCAGTTCTTTATTGGATAATTACCATAACTTCATTCTCTAAGTACATGAAACATTGCACTATCGTAAAAATGTGCTGTAATATATAAATAATTCTTGGATAACGATTTATAGTAAGCTATGAAAGGGGCATACATTTTGCTAGTTTTTTTTCAAACAGCGAGATTTGATCAAATGGTGCAATGTGCAAACATAAAATTTGACATGCCATTGCCAGCATTTTCCATGGGAGATGTTTCCAGGATTTCTGCTATAACTTTCTTTTATATTCGCCTGTTATTACATAATCCCGTTCCACCTCCCTGCAACCATTCCCTTTACAGAAATAATACAATTGAATAGCTGTGAAACGGAAGTAGCAACCAACACCCCACAAAGCCCGGTATGATAACTCTTCCCCGAACAACCTTATTATATCTTGAAAAAAATTATAAATTTTTTAAATTGCTGGTCTTGCAGTATACCGCCAAACATAATAAGCAAATACAGATTATTGTTTCTAAGATAAATAAAATTTAGTATCAAATACAAGAAATAAGTATTTAAAATAGTGCTAAAAATAAAAAAATAAACATACTATAAAAATTATGCATAAAAATAAATTAAAATATTAAATATAAACAAATATCGATTGTAAATAAAGTTTAAAAAACATTTACTTTAAAAAAGACTAAACAAGTAATTTATATAACAATGCGAAAACTTATAAGCAAAATAAAAATAAATAAGAAAAATACAAAAATATAAATTCAAAAATTCAGTATTTACTGGAAAATAAAATGAAATAAAATGTAGAAAGAGGGATAGTGCATCAACAGTTATTAAAATTAAAAACATTAAAATGATAAAATCTTTTTCGCATACTACTAGGCCTGGGCACCTATGCATTCATAGAAAAGAATTAATAAGTTTGGTCAAATGTCATGAAAAAAAGTGAAATTTACATTTACGGGAAACATTAGAAGTTTTTGAATCATGCATTTGCTGAACATTGGATTAGAGTGCATACATTGCTTTCATTGGATATTTCGTTGAAAACCTAGTCAATTTATGAATATTAACGGAGTATTTCATCTTGTATTGGAGTATTTTATTTGGGACGAAAGTAGGAATTTCCAATATTTCTTCAGCATTGCATATTGGTAAAGAGTAGACCAAAACTAATTGTTAGATGAGTAGATGTCTAGAATTAAACCGTTTTGATAATGCATCAGAAAAATGAAGCTCTAAGGAAAAAAACCCATCAGTAGTCCAGTTTGGTACAATATTTTATAGCCTCCTTTTAAAGCAAAGGCAGTTGTTGTATGTTGTGTTTTTAAATTTATTTATTTTGCTATATCTCGTTCCATGTACTTCGTTAAATTTACTGCAATTACTACAGGTTGGTTCTGGAATCCCTCTTCTCCTGATTCTATGCCTTCCGAAGCATGATCCGCATCTTAGTTTATTGTATTTGCATCTGTCTCTTTCTAAGTTGAAGAATGCCAGGCGTTTATTCACTTTTTTATGTGAAAGAACTCTTTCATTTTGTGTGTCTCCAAATTCATTGTAACGGTGCTAGTATCCAATATCTTTTCTATTCCCTCTGATGGTGTCTCAAAAACCTAATGTGAGGTGAATTCTCTACGGCATTTCATCATAAATCTAATTTTTGTTTCAAATTCTGTGTAAGGAATTTTTGTGCCGCAGTTTCAATATCATCTACTGGGCTAAAATCTGGGAGATCACATATGATGGTGCCCGGGCATAGTTTACAAAGTATCCTGGCTGTTATATTTTTCTACGGTATTTTTCTGAATATCGTTGAGCGGTGTTTGAACATCTTCATCTTTTTCACAAATAACTGGCTACTCCTTTTTTAAAGTAGGTTTCACCATTTTAAAATTGATGGTTCGTTTTTCCGGAGACCTGAGTTGATGTGTGACGTCGTCGCCTCTTCCATCGGGAATAGAATGAAGGCAAGAGTCTTCCTGCTTTTTACTGCTGCAGCATAATAAAAGAAACATTTCCCTTGTGGAGCTTCGTTCTTCTAATATTGTATTTGGGACTCCTATTCCGCTTAGCATGCTAAGTAGCTTTCCCTTTATCCTAATCAATTATTGGAACTATTCTTTTTAATATCCCTGTTACTGATTTGTCTTCATTTTTTACTATTTCATTGAATGACATTTGCTATAGTTTTCTTATGTTTTGATAAAATTTCCGTTTAACTTTAATACATTCAATATTTTATGACCTCATTCCCTAAGGATGGGTTGAAATCTAAAAATATGCATATTGGCGAAAAAATAATAAAGATTTCGTACGGAATCCAAGAAACCTACGAAATTTGGCATAACAGACTTCCTTTTTTGTTGTTGTATACAATGAACGTTCTAAACCTTAAACATTCCTATTGGAGAAAAGTTTCGCTTTTGATTTCATTATGTAATCTTCGTCATACACGATTCATATATGTATTTTTCCGACTTTTAAATATACATTATTTTTTTTATTTTAAGTCTTTTTTTTTTCATTTTTTTCTTAGTTGAAAAATATTCTTAATTTCATAAATAAAAAATAAGGTGGGTCTAATAAATACATTGTAAATTTGAAACATGGCTTATTTGTAGAGTTATAAGAAAAATTGAATTAAAAAGTAAACTAGAAGCAACTGAAACCCTTAAAAATAAATCCTCCTAATGTTAAAAATCAGAAATTTTATTGCTAATCTAGGATATTTAAATTTTGCATGATACAAAATATAATTTTTTTATTATCAATTAGTATTTGAAACTTTATATTTTTATGCTTGAAGATTAAAATTTCCTTTCTATTTATGCTTTTTTTAAAGAAAATGATCAAAGTTTCTGACCAAACTTTGGACCCAATCCGGGAGACTTAAATATATTTCATTTTAACTAAAACCTTTTTGGTAAACTTGTGATCATGGAGACAACTCTGTAGTCAAGAATTTATATTAATTTGATCAAATAAAATGTTGAATTGCAAAGAAAAAACTGGTGTGTGCGTGTGCGTGTGTGTTACATCCTAATAAATGTACTAAATTTGGAATGATACAGAGAAGATAAACATGGACAAGGATGGTATACAAAATCAGTTCCAAGCTTTTAAAAGTTTTTTTATTTAGTTTCACTTGCTTCATATTCATTAAGATTGAATTTTTTAATCAATTTTTTACTCGCTTCCTGATGTTCAGGAGTTTAGAAATCTCATACACTTTTCGTCTTCTCGCCTAAAATATACTGTCTTAATTTTTTTAGAATTTAACCATCAGATAACCATTAATAAAATTAAATTTTTATATTCTATGAATAATGTTAGCTTTTATTGAGTTTGAGAAAATTCTCAGTATTTTAAAGTAGAAAATAATTAAATAAAAAAATTCCGCGTTATCTTATACAAATAAATTTCTTTTTTCTTAAATGCTTTCATTCATCGTCTTTAACCTATAAGATATGGCACGTTGAACAACCACCGAAATGTTATTATTAAAAGAAAAATCGTTATCTTTTTTTATGCGCATTCGCCATTTTGAACTTCACCCGATTCCATTGCATTTAGTTTTCATAAAATAATTCTGTCCTTCTATCTTCCATTTTTATTGTTTTAATTCTTCCAACGACTTCGGTTAGGTCTTAAAAAACTCAGAGTATTTACTTTTAAACTTTACAGAAGCAGTTTAGCCAAAAATTGATCTTGAAAAAAATGAAGAAAGGAAAAAAAAAAATCCTATGCATGCATAAACATTAGAGATAAGCTTACTTACATCTTTTTGGTATGCAAAATAGTTAGCAATGTTTTTAAATAGGATGCTCGCTTCTGAGTTTATTTATATATATAATATAAAAACCAATTACTTGGGGAGAGAGATAAATTTTTAAAGGTTTTAAAACTATTTTAAATGAATTGGAAAATTTTCGGATACTTCTGGTTCATTTTATATTGTTTTGACTTTTAAATAAAAATTATAATAAAATTTTATAAAACAAAATATGTGGCTTGGTTTAAACCAATTCTTCTACATATAATTTAAGCACTTAACGACTGAAAACAGATTAATTTGCCCGTATTAAATATCGAATATTCATGTTCTATGAAAACAATCAACAAGCAAAATATTTATAAAAAACAATATTCTTTATATATTTTTTCTTTTGCTTTTTTTATAATTAGACTTTCGACAAATATTGATCTTTCATCTTTGAGACCCGTCAAGAAAGCAGATCTAAAATCCTCAAAGTATTTGATAAGTTTTTCAAAAACAAGTCTTATCTCTGAATATTTTGTTGTAGTAGATAAAGTTGGGCAAATATGTTTTGACTTAAAAAGCATTACAAATTTCGATTCCGTGAAAATTAATTCAATATATTAAAATCCGATGCAATCACAATAAAAGTTTAATTTAAGCAAAAATTTGAATTATGAAGAACTGAATCTAAAATCGCTTTCAGCAAATGTAAAAGATAATTTTTAAATTTAAAACAGCTGAAAGATTTATATTTAATAAAATAAATGTTTTGCTAAATAATGCACAATTAATCAATAAAGAATAAGTAATTTCAATTAATAAAGTCATATTAGAATTATTTAATAATTTTTAAAATAACAACTTCAGTTAATAAGCAATTTCAATGAATACTATACAGCACATTAAATTGTAATACTGTACACTCATAATTGTACAATGAGATTTCCAAATACGCATACTAATTCACCTCTATTATTCAACAAAATATAAAATAACCTTTTTATTTATTTTATCATTGAATGCACTACAAAAGTTTAAAATTTCATTAGTAAAGTCTTCGAATAAATTAAAGATTTCAAAAAATGATTCACTTATTACCACTGAAAACGGCATGGTAAGGATGTGTTAAATTAGAAAGGCAGAGCCGTGTTTAACTTGCAAGGTAGGAGCGTAACAACTCGATGTTTTCCAATTTTTTAGTTTTGATTTCCAATTAGCCATGAAATTCCAACAGCAAACGACATTTCAACATTTTTAATTTGGCATTTAACAGACGAGGGAAAAAAACACACTTTACTGAGAAATTCAAATTGGCAAAGCTATGCTGTAATATGATTTTAGGGTATGCGATGTCAGCCCAGCAACTGATTTCAAAGCAATCCAAATCAATTCTTACAAAAGTTCGTTGCTTTAAAATTTTCAAAGATTGCGTCCTTTTCCTAGGAGTATGCACTAGAATTCTGGAAATCAAACAGAATCTTACCCGCCCCTAAAGAGTTGTCAGCAATTTAATGTGCAAAGGGCCGATCTCGCATTCTGACAGGGGTTGCAAAATCGATTCATTACCACGGTAAGCTGGTAATCGCTTGAGGGACAATATAACGTCCATACTCAGGTATTGAACTCTGGTCAGCTAAACTTTACCCCTCCTGTGTAAATAATTTAATTAAAAATTAATTTTTTAGTAAGGTACGCTTTTCGGCATAGAAATTAAGTTTGTGGTGTTGATTCTGCATTAGGCGGTGGGGTGCGTCAAATTAAAACTAGGATCTTAGGGTTCTAAACTGTGTAGAATGAAAGGGTCAAACATACCAGTGTAGAATGCTTTAAGGCTATGTAAATAGGGGGGAAGGTTCTCGGACAGATCATAACGCTATCCAAATTGAAATATTAGATGCCTCTAAAAGCTCTCCAGGCTACAAACAAGTTTGAGTTATTGCACGATCGAAGATTTTGCCGTTTTCCGTAAAATTAAGAGAGCCTTCTTCCACAGAATGTATTTATCTTAAGCAACAGTGAAGCCTTATTTTTGTTGTATATTCTTATTTACTTTGACTTGCTTTCTGTTTGTAAAGAGGGAATTTTGCGATCGATTTTTCACTCACTTCCTGGCCTGTGAAAATTCTGAAGTTTTCGACAATAGCGTATTATTAATTGCTTTTCACTATTTTAATACCTTAATTAAAAGTTCATAAAAATATTTTGATTTTGATTTTATACGGAAGATGTCATCTGTTTTTTTATTTGATAAAAATTACTTACGAGTCTATAAAATCTATAATTATGATTAGAAAATGTATCAAACATTGAAACATGTAAAATAATTAAACTAAAAAAAACAGTTTTAAAACACTCTATATTTGTACCAACTGTAGAATTTTTATCTTTAATCCTGGAATCAAAATAAAACATAATAGCATCAAACATTCAAAACTATTTTATAACGAAATTGAGCTGCATTGAAAAAAAAGTTCCTATACCCATTCGGACAAAATTAAAATACTCTGTGAATGATATTACAATTAAAAATAATACCCTTTCGTATTGTTCATCACAATATTCAATTTTAATAATTCCAGAAATTATCAGTTAATAGATTAATTTATTTTAATCTGAAATTTATGAGTGATGATAAGTGGTAGTTAATTTGAAAAAAAACGTTTATTTCAAAGTTCCGTAATATAATAATGAATAATAACTTAAGAAATGAAAAAAATTAAATTGTTTTTTCTTCAGGACATTAATGAAAGAGTGTTCTTAAATAATGTCTCTAATGAATTCACTTTGTTCTTTATTTCCTTACTGAATATTTATTCGCTTTCGAAAATTAATGATTCGAGCGTTTAACAAAACACATCATTTATAAAAGCCAATGATAACATTCAATGTTATCTATCAATATTTATCAAGAATTGTGGGATGTTTAAAATGGTGAAGCTGATATTAACGAAAATCATTTTAATGAAAGCACTTAGGACAGAATATGGATGCAATTAATAAGTATATATCATTCGCGTCAGCTTAAGAAATATTAAATTAATTAGTAAAAATTACTTTAACTATACTAATCAAGTTCCTATAATTTATTGATTTTTATTAACTAGTTATTTATATATCATTCCAATTAACTCAGCTAGCTCAATATTTAAAATTTCTGCGGTTTATTTTGGAAGTGTCATCTATTTTACAAATGAATAGTATATAAAATTATTTATTGCAATTTTGAAATAAAACATAATAAATGTTTAAACTGATTGAAGAAGAATTCATAAGAATAATTTTTAAATTTGTATTTTATAGAGTTATGTTATTTTCTTAGCCTTAATATCATTGGATTTTAACAAACATTTGCTTATAAATTTTGATAAACAAATTTGTATTTTTTTATGATGTAGTCAGGTGAATCGCATTGATATTTCCTTATTTGCTATCTTAACAAACATTTGTAAAATTTTTCCTCCTTTCATTTTCTGAACTTTGCAAAATTTTATCTTGTTAAACATAATTAATTTTTCTCTCATTGCCTAATGTAGCAGAGTTCTGAAATTCTGTATAATTATTTTCTTCTGCTTTCAGAACTTATTAATTAATTAATCGATTTCAATCAAATTTTGTTTATATATACTATAGGCGCTATGTGTTTGCGAATTTGAGAAAAGTTTTGATTTTCTGTTTTCTTAATAGTAATAATGAATGATGACATATACTAGAGATAAAAATGCAAAAAAAAATTAATTAAAATAACATTTCTTAGAAGACATACAATAATTAGCGTACTCAGATGCAGAAACTAATTATCGAACATTTGAAGCTGAAAATAAAAATTATAAAGTCTAAGGATCTGATAACATTCGAATTAGGAAATCAAGCCACATTCGATATTACAAGAAAATATTTCTTAAAAGTAAAGCTCTATTATAAATATGATTGAAATTCAACCAACCTTTAAATATTTCTCTCAGAGACTTTCACATTTATGATTTTTGTTTTGATTTGCAGATTTTTGACAAAAAAAATTTATCCTTAGCTAGACTATTAAAACAATGCTTTTTTTTATATTTCATCTTTGTTATAAAATATTTCTTTATTTACTTCTTTTTTATGTTAATTTTCCAGTGTGCAATTTTATTAATCTGTACGCTTTTATAATTAATCTGTACGCTTATATTTCATAAGAATGGGGAAGATTTTCCGGAATTTCTATAGCCATATGTTATTGATTGTTTTATTGTTTATTCACCAGTGAGGTTAAGTCTTAATTTAAATTGACTTTTTCAAAGTGAAGTAAATTTTACGGCAGAACAGCTTTGTTCGTCTACGTATATTGGTTATTTTCTTATTATTTAATAATGGCTGAAGCTATATATTCCCATATAATAAATATTTTTTGAAGAAATTTCACCAAATTTTCTTTCGCTTGATTTTAAAACATTCATAACAGTTGAATAGCATTACTTTTTACTCACCGTAGAATTATTTAGACGGTTGGGTATATTCATGCATGACCCATATTTGCTTGTTAGACTACTCAGTATAATTACGTTTTATGTTTATTATTGGATAGGTTGTTTTGAAATTAATTTTCTGAGAAAGGTTTATAGTAATTTTATGACTAGTAATGTTTGGTATACTTTTTCAACCGAAATAACCACCTAGCCGTTCTCTGATATTTCATCTTTCACCAAAGGTGACGCTCATTTTTAAAAAAAAATCAGTTCAGAAGGAATTGGGGGCAATTACTAAAATACTCATTAGGATAAGTGCTGAAACAAATTTTTATGCCTTTTAGTGTCTTGTGTACTTTAGATTATTTTTTATTTTAGAAATTTACTATTACCTATTTTGAGCTATTTTTCAATTACTTACCTTAGTGTCATATATTTCTTTTTTGGTTAGTATAGTAACAATAAACGGATTCATATTTTTTCACGAAATTCTTATACGCATCACTACTTAGGAAAATTTAATCTTTTCTATTCGAATAATCTAGAGTTTGTTCGAGTATAATTATTTCTTCTGAATACAGTGGTGGAAAATACTTTGAGACCACCATTGACTTTTTTTCTTTTTTTGCATTCAAAAATGCAAATCTTTTTTGTAATTTACATTTACGCTTATATATAAAATGTAATAAATAAAAAATGAATTTAGAATTTAAAATACGTTTATTGTAGCTATAAAGAAAAAATGTGTAATGTATGAAATGGAAAAAACTTTGAGACCAGTTTTAAAGAGTGATTGTTTGCATAATGAGATAACGTAACTTTTGCGCGATTTTGTGCGGGACAGTTGTGAGACTGAAAAAGAAACACTTTCTAATCATTTCTTTGAGTGTTGAAGCAACTGAGACTATGGGTAGCGGAAAATAACTGACTGAAATTGAAAAAGGGGAAATTTTAGCATTTCGCGGAAGCGGAATGAGTGAAAGGCAAATTGCTAGCAAAATCATGAGGTCTAAAACTGTGGTTCATCATTTTCTCTCAGATCCATGCAGATATGGTATAAAAAATAGAGGAGGAAGGCCATCAAAACTGCCAACCAGAATGAAAAGAAGTGTTATAAGGATGGCTGTTAAAGACAATGCACATTCTGCAGCAATAAAATCGACACTTAAGCTTCCAGTTACGGCTAGAACAGTTAGAAATATTCTGAGTAATACGGAAAACATCAAACATGCAAAATTCAAAAGTAAACCCAGACTTGAAAAACGTCATATTGCAGCAAGATTGAACTTTGCAACATCCAATGTTTTAAAACCCAACTTGTGGTGAAAAATAGTGTTCCCGTATGAAAAGAAATTTAACCTAGATGGACCTGATGGTTTAAGAAAGTATTGGGATGATTTGTGACAAGATGCTACGCATTTTTCAAAGCGAGTTCAAGGTGGTGGATTCGTCATGGTTTGGGCAGGTTTCAGTGCTAGAGGTAAGACTGATATTGTGTGTGATATTCCATGTGTTCACTAAAGGTAATATGAAATCTTTTGACTATCAAGATATACTGGCGAACAATTTTGTTCCATTAGGAGATGAACTTACGGATCAAAATTTGATTTTGCTACAAGATAATGCGTCAGTGCACAAGCCTGCTTCAACTATTGCTTGGCTAACTGAAAATAATATAAGTTTTATGGATTTTTCCGGCTAAAAGTCCAGACCTCAACCCCTTAGAGAACATGTGGGGTATCCTTGCTCGCATGTTGTGTGAAAATGGTAAACAATATTATTCTGTGTCAGAACTCAGAGCTGCTATTTTAAAAGCATGGGATAAAATACCGATTCTAACATGCAAAAACCTAGCAAAATCCTTCCAGAATCGTCTTTTAGAAGTAATTCGCGTGAAAGGAAAACACACGAAGTACTAAAAATTGTAATGCTATACATTTAATTAATATTCAACTTTGTGGTCTCAAAGTTTTTTCCACCCTTTTATGTTATGAAAAAAAATAATTTGAGTATAATGTATAATTACATTAATTTCTTTATAAAATAATATGAAGAAATTTTTATGTTTTTGTATTGTATATACTATTTAATGTATCATTTTTTAGTAAAGTTAAAAGTTTTCAATTTCTCAAAGTTTTGTGGTTTCAAAGTTTTTTCCACCACTGTAATGGACCGATAAAATTGCACAATTAATGTGTCAACTTGAAGGTTTAAATATTGAAGACTTAATTATTGGTAAAGACATTGATAAAGATTATTCTAAAAATATACGGAGTTTCCCAGAAAAATTAAAAAGCAACTATTTCTTTAAATATTTCGCCAAGACGAATATTTTCTATTGCAAAGCTTCATTAAACATGGTGGGCAAATGCATGAAAAACTTTTAATTTCTATGGAGGTTGATATTAGAAAGTTTAAAAATTTTAATTTTTATACTGCCCATAGTATAAAAGTGTCAGTTAGTAAAATACTACCAATACACTCAACTACGCATTTATCTGCAAAATTTCCGAAATTATAAAAAGAAAAATTTGTTGGTTCAGACCATTTGTTCATACCTCAAGCTGACATTTGATCGGGTATTGCAATGTACAATTCAAAGATAATATATATATTGTGAATGTTTATCAAAATGTGGATTAAAAAATTTATATATATATAATATTAACTCTTTTTAAATTAAAAAGGTTATATAATATATTAAAATATTTGCAATAGAGTCTTCAGAATATGCATATTGGACACTTTTTCAGGCTAAGGCGGCTCGTTTTCTCAAAATTAGTGCCTCAAAACTGCTATCTCAAATGAATGCAATTGAAAAGGCAGTTTTTAAAAGTAACCTTATATTTAAATAGTCGAATTTTCAAATTGTAATTACCTGAATGTTATTTTAGAAAATAGCCGATTTATCTTTTACTGATTTGTGATTTTTAACAAAAGAAAAAGAAAAGGTTTTAAAAGCTGAGTCTTTGTCGAGATAACATAAACACGCAAATGAAGCACAAAAATAGCAAATGCAGGAAAAGAATAAAAACAACTCAAGAGTGCGAAGGCAAATCCTTAAAGAAGCCATTATTTGGCCAAGCGTCAAAGTGGCTCTTCTTAAACTCCAGCTAAATCTAAGCTAAGTTCACAAAAAAAAGTGAAAGAAAAGATTACTTTTGGCTTTCCGAGTATCTCTCAGCAGTGAAATACGAAAAAAATTTTTATGCTTTCTGAAGTTATTCGATGTAAATCTCATGTCTATCTTATTTGTCGATTCACTTTTTGGCTTATTTCTTAGTTTATATTCTTTTCTTTTCCATTTTCATTCTCCATTGAATTTTTATGGAAAAGTAGACAAAGCACAATAAGAATGAAAATACACTGTTTATACATTATATCGGGATGGTGTTCACTTCAGCAACTCTAATACTCGAGTCACCATTGCTTTTAAATACAGTTAGTATTACACAAAAAACTGCGAACAAAGAGTTTTGTATTTTTATTCGGTATAACATTTTCCATTGAGATACTCAATCTTCCCTTTTTTTTATAAAGTCGATTATAGTCTATCAACCATGTAAATTGAATAAAAATATCCTCGCTGAGCAGCTTTTTTGCAAGTCATGACGATAGGATGTCGTAGTAGTACACAAGTATTTATTTATAATAGTTTTTCTGTATTGAATAAATTTGCATTTGTATGATAAATATATCCGTTTAAATTTCGATGAGCTCCTTTATAGTTAAAAATGAATAAATACGAGTGAAATTTGCCAATAAAAGTCTGAAAATTTGTGTGTCCATAGATTTGTGTAACAGAAACTGCTAACTGATGCTTTAGCACTATGATTCGATAATATGCTGTCGAATATCTATAATCTCATAATCTTATAAATAATGTTTTACAGGTTTATATGGCAGATACTTCTTAAAAGAATATCTTGATACTTCGAAATAAGAAAAAAAATTGGAAATTCTGCGGTCACATAAAAGTTTAACTTTTAAAACTTTTTTATTTTCATTCCCCACAGGTTTTGCTAAATTGTTTTCATGCAATTGCCCATCGTATTTAAAGAATATTTGTAGTTAAAAGTTTATGTCTAAAGAAATATTTAAAAAGATAAATGTTTCTCTTTTTTTTTTTTTTTTTTTTTTTTGAACAACTTGTTGATGCTGCATGAATAAAACAAATTTTCTGTATAATTGGGTGAAAGAAGAGCGACGCACTTTTCTAATAAGATTTCATTCCAAGAAAGGGCCTAATCTGAATTTCATCTTATTATCCTGTATATAGCCTTTCTTTTCATGTTCTCATTGTGATTTGTAATTCATTATGATAAGTTAATTTATATTTAATCATAGTTGTCAAATATCACAAAAAGCGTTTTTCAGGTTTATATCAGATGTTGACAAAAAAAAACATTTTGATACTTCAAATAATCAATCTAATAATAACAAATCATCCAAATGTTGAACCATTTTTGTATTTTATATCATTAGATGAAACAAATGTTATGAAATATTGTTATAGTACTCTGTTTGCCGAAATATATCCATAGTAATCCTCAACTGTCGAGAAGGATCATTTAGGTCTTTATGTAACGAATAGTTTCAAGAAAGAATAAGAATCTCGCAAGGAATTGAAATCAGATATATTAATGGTGAAAGCAGTGGCACTGTTGTAAAATCTCATCTTAAAAACCGAGGAATTCCAAGTTCAAAATGCATTTCTTTTTCTATCTGCTCTGTACAGGGGTCTGGTCCAAGTTAAATTTGTTAAGAGTCAAACGCACAGATAATGATTAAAAAAAATAATTTTTGAAGAGAACGAACTGCTGTCGTCTTCGTCACATGAACACGACTCAGACTGAATACGTCCGTGTAAAAAGGTCCTTCTGGTTGCTTGTAAACGAGATGGTAAACAAAGTTAAACCGATAGTGACAAATTTTTTTTAAAAAAAATAATAAATTCGTCATGATTCGAGAGTCGTCATAAATAACTTAAATTGCGCAATAACTAACACTGATTGTCAGCCAAGTAAAAGACTAATGGAATGAATGGCAAACAATTCACTTACCCCGTTAATCTTTTTTTTAATCGCAAATCGTATTGAAATCTTAGTTTTTGGTTTAATTTTTCCATATTTATTATTATCTGCTGGGTTATATATATAGGAACAAACTAAACGAACATTCCTTTTTTTAAAACAAATATGTATGTTTCTAGAAATAATCATACCATACTTTATCTATAGATCTTATTCGTATAATTGTTATTAATTTTTGTGATTTTTTTTGTTGCTATAATTGAAGAAAAATAAATCCCCCCCTATCCCGTTTTATTTAAGAAAAACAATATATTTTATTGGAAAGATCTACTAACAAACTTGTCTTGTCTACAGGATTATGAACTGAGCAGACAGAATCAGTTTTATTTTTAAAATTTAATAAGTTTTCAGACTAATGATTTCCCCTGACTTAAAACTACGAAAGATCAAGCTAAACAACACAGCTTAACTGTACGTTATTTTCAAGAAGTATAATAAAAAGAAAATTGATAGCAATATCTTTGAACAAACGAAAAAAGCAGATAAACGAAATCTCCTGACACTGGGGATTCTTAAAACCTGGCAACGCGAAAATAAAAACGTATTTATTTTAAGATGACAAGAAAGGATTATTTTTCAGAAAACGTCGATAAAAACGAACAGTTTTAGGTTTAAAAAATTTGAAATTTTTAAGTAAAATTCAGAAGTATTTTTCTATGACTATAAGCTGTTTGCTTTAAATCTGCAGTATTTTATTATATGTTAACTTAAAGAAATTAAATTTTTACTGAAAACTTTGAAAAAACATCCGAAAAGCAGTGCACACGAATATAATGATTGAAATAATACAAAATTACATGAAAAATATTTTTCAAAAAAAGAATTTTTAAATAATGTGCTTTCTTATACTTTAATTAAAGAGATAAAAATTAAATTAAATTGAATAATTATTGCAAAAATGATTTTAAGGAATGTAATTTTATTTTTCATATTTCTATCCTTGACATTTTAAGTATTCCATAATATCAAAGAATCAACATTAATATGACATATTACTAGTAATCTTGATATCGAGAATTTAATATAGTTTGTTTAAAAAAGAAACCATATGCTTTTGAATTAATTTTAAATGTAACAAAACAAACTTCTGATCATTTCTTGAAATAAGGCCCAGAAAAAAATCTGTACAATTTAATTATATAAGATAGAATTTAAATAACTTTTAATTTTTGTTAAATTTTGTCAATAAATCTTTTATAATTCTAACATTTCTGCAAAGGTTTGCTTCCAGTCTTTCAAATTTCCGTTAGATGATAAGTCTAATTTAAAGAATCCAGTAAAATAGGAGCATCTTTAAAATTAAATTGTTTCTAAATATATTTAAAAATGTTATTTAAAACTTTTACAAAATTTTGTATAACAATATTTATCACATGAATAAATCTCAGCGTATATTAACTGGAAATTCTAATATTCTATTCTCAGATATTCTAAAATTCGAGAATAATACATTATTATCCAATTATCTAGTAGCAATTCAAACAATTAGTCAGCAGAGCATGAGAATTCATGGAGTCGACGTTCAAGATAAGTCGTTCATCTAAATTGAACTTATGTGGATTATGAAGATTAGAATATCTATTTAACGTTAAATAGTCATTTATTTTTATTATAATATTTAACGTCTGAGTGAACCACATATTGCGAATTTGATGAGCGGGTGAAATGAGCTTTCTGAATTGCTTTCTGTATGAATATTAAATAATGCAATGAAGATATGTTATTAACTATTATTTAATCATAATTTTAATGACGAAATTTTGTCTGAAAAATTTAACTGCTGTAAGTCTAGAGGTATTGTATAATTTATAGATAATATATCTATTTTTATATATACACTGATGTGCAAAACTTAAGCAACAGGTATGTTTTTTGCCTTAACTTCACGAGAAATCATCTGAGAGACATAAAATTCAGAAATGAGATACAGCATTTTGTTCTGAAAGAATGACGAAAGCATAGTTGCGCAGAAATGAATACAATGCATAAAGTATGGAATCAAACAAAAAAAGGCTTTATTGAACTCATAGTATCGTTACACATGATTGTCTATCCAAGAGGAAGAACAGCAAGCAGATGTTCCTTAGTATGGGATATGCCCTCCCCTTACTGCAATGGTTGCTTCGCACCGTCTCCCCATACTCAGCACCAGATTGTCCAACAGTTCTTGAGGTAAGAGTGCCCATTCCTCAATCAGCATCTGTTTAAGTTTTCGGGTGTTCCCAGGAGGATGTAATCGTGCCGCAAGGCGTCTCCCCAAAGCATTCCACACATGATCTATCGGATTTAAATCAGGGGTGCACGCCGGCCAATCCATTCGAGTGATATCTTCACTTTCCAGAAGCTCCTCAACAGCATGAGTCCTGTGTGGCCGTGCATTGTCATCCATAAAAACGAAGTCTGATCCAATGGCACCTCGGAACAGACGCACATGGGGAAGTATCATCTCCTGACAATAGCGATCTCCAGTTACAGAACCTCTGTCGAAAACGTGGAGCTCAGTCCGCCCGTTCATCATAATGCCTCCCCAGACGACAACTCCAGGACCACCGAAACGGTCTCTTTCCGTGATGTTACTGGGATGAAACCGTGTCCCGACCTCTCTACAAATCAACTGGCGTTGGGAATCTCTGTTGAGAAGCTCCTGGAAAGTGAAATGGATTGGCCGGCGAATGGATGGATTGGTCGGTGTGCTCCCCTGATTTAAATCCGATAGAACATGTGTGGAATGCTTTGGGGAGACGCCTTGTGGCACGATTACATCCTCCTGGGAACACCCGACAACTTAAACGGATGCTGATTGAGGAATGGGCACTCTTACCTCAAGAACTGTTGGACAATCTGGTGCTGAGTATGGGGAGACGGTGCGAAGCAACCATTGCAGTAAGGGGAGGGCATATCCCATACTAAGGAACATCTGCTTGCTGTTCTTCCTCTTGGACAGACAATCATGTCTAACGATACTATGAGTTCAATAAAGCTTTTTTTTGTTTGATTCCATACTGTATACATTGTATTCATTTCTGCGTAACTATGCTTTCGTCATTCTTTCAGAACAAAATGCTGTTTCTCATTTCTGAATTTCATGTCTCTCAGATGATTTCTCGTGAAGTTATGACAAAAAACATACCTGTTGCTTAAGTTTTGCACACCAGTGTATTATCTATAAATTATCCTAGCTTTTAATAATATTATTATTAAAAGCTAGGATTGATTTTATTGATAAAATCTTGAATATCTTTTATTAAATACTGATTATTAAACTCTATTAAAAACTTTACACTACAACGTTTTATTTTTTATTAAGAGGAATTTTATAAATTACTCTCATATTCTTTAAAAACTGATTTTAATGACAGTACAAGTTATTTTGTATATAGCAGCACTAATGCACTCTTTGAATTGAAATTTTAAGAAGTTAATTGGCTTCTTAAAATAGATTTTTTTTGTTTCCAAGATTGATTTGAGCATATGGAACGTATCAAAGAACCGCTTTCTGTCGCTTGGGGTGTAAATAAAAAATAAAAAATACTAATATGACTTTTAAATTTAAGTTAAATGACCGATTTAGCTAGCATTTAACAACACTTACTACTTCGAAAAGTATAATAAACTATTATTTAATGTCTGAAAAATATATTTAAAGAGTCTTAAGAGACGAAACCTATGGTAAGAAAAACCCGAATTCAGTTTCTTGTTTTTACAGTTTATATTGTTACAAACCTGCAATTCTGCTTCCCAGCATAGTTGGTTCCATCATCAGAAAGACTGTTTTACAGTCATCTGTATTGGACGGAGTCCGGGTGTCACATCGAAGGTTCCAGAGTTTGGTGACGAATTTGGCGACTTTTGCACCAAAATAGATTATACCCGAAACATCGAGAATCTTCCCGATCCGTCCATTAGGAATCGAGATACGCCTCGAACGTTCCTGATTGGTTGAAAGGCTTCTAGCCCCGCCACCTGAGACCTATAAAAGGAGGCAGCCGCAGCTATCGGAGTAGAGTAGTCGGAATCCACAGAGAGGAGTAGTCGGAATCGTCGGCGAAGAGTAGTCGGAATCGACGGAGGAGAGTAGTCGGAATCGACGGTGGGGAGTAGTCGGAAGCGACAGAGAAGAGTAGTCGGAATCGACGGTGAAGAACTGGTCTTCCAGGGATTAGCAGAGCAGCAAAGGAGCCAAGCTAGTGCTGAACTAAGCTGTGCGCTACTGTCTGCAGTAGAGTTTTGTGTGCTGCTGTTTGCACGTCTCGCGGCTGAAGATAATTGTCTTCTCTGTGCTATATATAGTTGTCGTCTTTGTGCTGTCCTGTGTGTCTTCGTGTAAATAAACGTCGTTGTTTTTATTCTACTGCCGCCTGCTGAATGAGCGTTCTCCACACTATATAACTTCCACTATCCAAACGAACCCGGGAAATTTCGTAACAATATAGAATAAATTATTTGAAACGACAAAACTGAATTAAAGAAACTTAACCAAATTAATGATACTGATAATTCACATTATCTTGATTTGCGATTCAGTTTAGTTTTGAAAAAGGAAATTATTTTTAAAACTAGGATTGTAAAAAAAACATATAATTAATTTTCGAAAAAGTCAATTATTACAGCTTTCGCATCAAAATAATTCATTAAAATTATTTTTTGACATAAACTTGCAGAAACAATTTTTGGAAGACAACCATGCTTTAGAGACATTCCTGAAGATTTATAATTTTTAAAAGAATTCTCACTTTTGACACACAAATCAGGATCTAATTATCTTCAAAATATATCTATTTGTTTAGAGAATGCGGAGGAGAATTAAAATTAATAAAAATGATCGAGCTATTTAATTTTTAAAAAAAGAATTTCGACTTTCTAAAATAACCTAAATATAGAGGTTTTTTTCTTTTTCTTTTGTCAGTTGTACACGAGTATATGGCGGTCCAAAAAATTGTTTTCTAACCCTTAAAATATATTCATTAAGAAATTGGTATTTCATTTTGTATATTCAAGCAACAATTTTTTGGGTAAACTAACAGCATAACAAAAATAAATTTACGTTCTCGATGTTAGATGAAGGGAATTATCTACATTACAACCAGAATGATTCGTTAACTATATATAACTAACGAGATGCTTATGCAAATTATGCCGGGATCATTCAAATGTCACGAGATGCGGTATATGATGCTTGATATATCAGCAATGCCATAGGGATATGAATACATGAATACTGATCCGTGGAATGTTTGAACTTGCTTAATCTTCGTAACGTTTGCCCTTTTACAAAGGCCATGGCTATTTAGTATCAATCAATTAAAAATTAGAAATTTACTCTGTTAATCAATCATAATCATCAATCAAAGTGAAATCGAGAAAATCGCTATCTTGATTTCTTTATTTTTTAGATATTTATGCCTTCATCGTATCATTTATATTTATAAATAATTTTGGGATAAGTTTCTATTTTCAGATTAATTATCGATTTGATTACTCATTTACTAATTCATATTAACTGCAGATAAAATCAGAATATTTTACATTGATATATATAGTAAAATTGTTATAGATAATCTGTAGTAAACTAGCTAATAAAATGAAATTAGTGCGAAATGATTTAAGGTATATAATACCATTCTTATAATGGAATCCATTACGCAGTTTGCTGTAAAAAAATTGGCGTTGTCTAGGTCATTGTCTAGTGTTGTCTTAAGGGTGACTCGGCCACAGCAGCATGAGCCGCTGTGGCCTAGTTATTAAGTCTCGTCCTCTGGGCTGAAGGGCTCTTGGTTTACAATCTAATTCCATTGAAATTCTGACATGTGTACGGGCCTAATGCGTGTTAAATCTAACATCGTGAGCCTTACGTCCTCTTGTTGGTGTGGAGCGAAAGTTTGGAGAGGGGTTCCAGATCATGCATCGTCCTTGTCATCCTTCTAAAAATAATCATAGTTTTGGTCTCAAAAGGGTTGATGATCTAATAAACTAAAATAAGCCTAAAACCGCATGAGACAACATGGAGTTATCTATTGCACATCATGAACAGTGTCATATAGTATGATATATGACATCGTGTGAATTCAGTCTATTTATTGGTGACATATCTTAAAGGAAACTTCCTTAAATACTAAAAAAAGTTTTGGGTAAATATGTTTTGAAGTGTACATTTTAAAGCCCTTTCCAAATTTAAATTATATAATTTCTACACATAAAATAAGGTTTTATTTGAATTTGGGTTGCAATAAAGGAATTTACCATCACCAGTTCTACAAATGTGAAGATAAAAATAATATCCATAAGATGGAAGATTTTCTTTAAAACTGTGAAACAAATTTGATGAAATATTTAATATAAATTGTTCTTTTTTTATTCATATAAGTTTTCATTCACTTATAAACTTCATAAAACTTCAATAAAAAACTTCATATAAGTTTTTACCGGTAAGTTTTATCTGGTCTTTATGGCTAGTGTACATTCAATAAAATGTGTAAATGTAACCATATTTAATAAACACCGGGAACAATTGAATTTTCTCTCGTTTGTTTCTGAAACTCAAAAAATATATAATGTATGTTTCTCCTGGTAATTTTACTTTACTAATAACAAAATTCTGCTGAAATACTTTTTATCAAAGTTCTGTAGCTTAAAATACTTTTACGTGATAATGGACAAATTGACAATGGTTGCATAACGGCGAGGTTTTGGTTTCCAAATTAGAAGATACAGGATTCGAGACCATATTCTTCTGATCATCAACCGTGTCGGTAAATTTTGAGACTACATGAAATCTAAAGAGTAGATGTGCTAACGCTCTTCTAATGCGGAAATTTGGAATGTTGGGTTCTGATTCGGATGTCATTATCATTTGATTATCATTATCATTTGTCATTATCATTAAAATTAGATATTCCTCATAATGTGACTTTGGTTCGACTAATATAAGACCATGTGAATAATGGCTAAAAGTTTTATTATCAGGGAGGTGAAAATTCTAATAATTATTCTATGAAAGTTCGACCTTGCATGCGTGATATATTTTTGCTGCTCGGATTTAGGAGAGAAACTGTCGGTTTATAACTTCGACGATATCATACGACTTAACGATTCAAAATGGTGGTATCCAACATATTATCGCTTCTTGTATCTTTAAGCAAATATTATTAGTCAAGCTGAAACTGGTGATTTATATGGATTTTTGTGACCATTGTTGAAAAGCGAAATAAGCAGTTCAAATATTTTGGAAGATTCTTTACATGTTGAAAATGAGACAATTGTTGGAATATCTACAATAAATAGACTAGACAAAGCTTTTCTTTTTCTTTGGAAGAAACTTCATAACTATTGATTGGATGTTTTACGCCACTACCATTTTGTATTCGAAGTAAAGTTTCTATTTATTTTGAATGCAGTTTCATAACATTAGATTGTATCTACTTTATAACTGGCAAATAATATCTATAAAATTAGGAAAATTATCAGATTATGCTTCAATGAAAGTTGCCAAAGAATTACCTACTGCATGTTTTCCCCTTTTTAACATATATTTTGTTAAAATATCTGGAAATCTATGTTCCTTGTTATGAGAGTTAAAGCGCTGGAAAGCAATATTACAGATTCTAACAAACAAACAAAAAAAACGGAATGTTATTTAAACAATTGAGAAGTTACTCTTGGAGTAAGGAGGAAATATTTATTATGAGAGATATTTTAATGGATGTCGAATGCGTACCAAGTCAGACTCCAGCCTGTGAGAAAAACATAGCGACTAATAAATATCTGTAACCCTTTACTATGAGACTGTGTAAAAAAGCAATGTTATACGTTAATAGGTAATGTCCTTTTAAGTCCTTTAAATTTAAAATGGAGTCTCGTACATCCAGGGAAACAGTGTGTACCTATAATAAATTATGTATGCTGAAATTATTGGAACATGTTAGTGCGCTTCTAGCGACAACATGAGTAAGTGACAAAAATAACTCAAAAAATAAAGAGAACGACCAAAAATTCCATTTGAAAAATGTACGCTATACTATAATAAAAACACAGGAAAAGGTTTTATGGAGTTATCTGTAAAACTGGCGGAGATATTTGCAATTAAATTTATAAATGTTTAATGACTTGAAAAAGGGTTCGTCTAAAATTGAAAAAAATATATTCTCCGGTATAACTACCCCATGTGGGTTTTTGAAGAATTTTTTATTACTTTTTGTTTACTTTCTTCATTGCTTAAATCTCAATTCGCAGTTGCTTAACTTGGAAAAACTGCTTATTAATACCGAAAAAATACATTTTTCAATTTTAAACGAACTCTTTTTCAAGTCACGAAAAGTTCATAATTTTATTTTCGCCAGTTTTACAGATAACTTCATGAAGCGTTTTCTTGTATTTTTATTATGGTACAGAGTACATTTTTCTATTGAACTTCTGTTGGCCGATCTCCTTTATTTTATTTTATTTTTGTAACTTCATGATTTTGCCAATAAGAGAGCTGTAACTTTTGTCAATTAATTCAGCATAGTCACTTTACTATAGGTGTAAATTATTTCTAGGCTATATGAGACTCTGTTCTGACTTTAAAAGGCTTAAATGGACTTTACGGATCACCATGTGGATTTTTAGCCCTATATTCGAGGTGTCAGGGAAACCTTTCAACTAAAAAATTGAATTTTTAAACTGTGTTTTCAATTAATGGAATTAGGATATTTTCGACAGCATAAATCATCGAAATTTGAACTTCAATAGAGAATATTTTGTCCAATTAAAATTTTTATCAGTCTTAAAATTTAATAAGAATTGAAAGAATATATTTTCTATATAAAAAAATGTAAAAATATTTTAAGTGTTATAGTAGCAATCTGAAAATACATAACCATTAAATCGATACGTCCAGAAAAAAACATTTATTTAGAAAATTACTCTCAAATCAGCATAACTTAAGTCTCAGTTGAGTTTCTATATTTAAAGTGAACTTCTTTTCACCTAAAATATTTAAAATAGAAAAAAAAAGTAAATGTCATTTTTTCTTTTAACTTTAAAATTTGAAAATCTTAGCATATTTTTTACAATAAATGGCAACTTAAAAATATATTAATGCCCCCCAAAAGGATAAAATTAGTTTTAATAGATGCAAAATCTTTAGAGATATCAGAATATAAAATATGGTATTTATGGTGTGAAAATAACTTTAACTACGCCTATTTAAAGTTGAAGAAAATATGCTTTGAAAAACTTGTAAAAAAGTGTGTACTCTTCTAAGAGTTCGTTCACGTTTTTGAAAGTTAATTTATGGGATCTCGGTTTTACAAAAGCATAAATATTAAACATTTGTAATCCCCAATTTTTCTCTTTCCCACATTTATGTCCTTTATTTTATGAATATAAAATTAGGAAATTCATTTTTTGAAAATAAAAAATACATCCCAGGTTCCTTCAATGAGGCTCACTATTCGAAAATCTTTAAGAAGTCTCGCACTTATGCCAGATTATTTGACGTTCTTAGAAAAGTGCTCATTAATTTCGCCACATTCTCGAATCGTTGAATTGAAATATTGAGTGTTCTAGGAAAGAATAAAGTCTTGAAATATAGATAAACTGAAATAAATGAGAATAGTTGTAAGTATAATTATGCGATTTTTTTATTAAGAGATTTTTAACACTCTAAATATAATTACATAAGTGAATTCTGCATTAGAATGTCAGATAATATAATTATCCTAAAGAAAAGTTTTTTTTACCGGTGTAAACAATGAACTCTATTTTACGTATTTAAAGAATTACTTTAAATATTGAACATTTTCTTTAGAAGCATAATATTTTTTCTGTTAATAAGAGAAAAAATAAAAATGTGTTATATATATATATATATATATATATATATATATA
>JAPMOR010041065.1:45823-169671 GCA_026543865.1 Argiope aurantia | reverse complement strand
TTTTTTCTTTCTTATTTCTTCAAATCTGGTAAAAATCGTCAGATGCTCTGCAGATAACAATTTGAAATATTTGATAAATTTAAATGAAATAAACGACACTAAATTGCAAAATATAAATCTCACAATGGATTGTCATTTTTTGAAAATAAAACTTAAAACTTTGCTTTAACGTAGGGAAAAAAATCGAAAGATCGTAGTCGATGAAAATAATCATTATGTAGAGAAAACAAAATCTTTTGATTCCGCTCAAATTGTTAACCAAATTTTTCGCTCTATATGCTAAATCTATCAGATAGCCTATAAAAAAGACATCCATAATAAATGCACTTTCTATCGATATGAATACCAGTTACCGATTTCAAAAGAAAAATGATATGTTTAAGTTAAAAAGTTTATTAGAATTTTACAACCGATTGAGAATTAAGGAGAAATATGATGAAAGGTTCCTTACCAAATCAAAATAATTAGTTTTAATTATCTTATTAAATCTGCCATAAATCATAGAACCCCAACTGAAGTGTGCTTAATATGCTTACTTGCTTAGTAAATATTTATGACATATGTTAAAATCATATCAAAAATTCACTGAAATCATTTGATGGGTTTTATACAAATCATTGGTGATAGGAAATGATAGAGAATCATCCAAGAAGGATTTAGTTCAAAACAAACCAGATTATAAGGTTATGGCAAGCAAAATTCTTTAAAATACGTTTCTACAAGTAGACTAAATATATTTTTATCGAAATTAAGAATGTCTAAAGAAAATTGTAGAAGTGCGACGCTCTAGAGAAATGTTCTAAGAATTAAAACAAATAAATCGATAAATTTTAGTTGCATTTATAATGTTTTCAATTTTAACGAATGTTTAAAAACTTTTTTCTGATGTCCATTGTGATTAATTTCTTTATAGTATCGTCTTCAGTGTCTCGAGATTTTACAACTTTGCTTTAATGCATTTTCTTTTTCATAAACTCAGCTAGAGTAATTTCCTTGAAACTTTATATATAGGTGTTATCCTCACATCTCCGCAAATCTATGGCCATATATGGCTGTTTCGCCAATAAACACCACCAAACCACCAGCACCGCATAATTATTGGTGATCCAGAACAAGATCATTGCTGTTCATAATTCTACTGTCAGAATCTCATACATGAACATTTTGCATTTCATAGTTTAATGACGAAAACCCACTATGCCTTTTGGGCACTTTCTTTTCGATATATTAAAACTAAAATTAAGTACAGAGTTACAGTTGTAGTAACAAAATCCCATATGAAATTCCACTTGTCTAAGCTGTTTAGTTTTTGAATTATTGCATTTATATGCATAGTACAGGCCTACAGACGGTCAACTATTTGACGGATTTGATTCAAAATTCGATACGTATCTACACTTTAGATATTAAAACTGGGTACCATTTATTGTCCCTCTATCTCTTAACGTTTTTCAATTATTTTGTTCATTTGTACTTCTTAAACATAAAACTTCCATCACATCCGTTCAAAATTTGAAAGAAATCCAAAAATTTGCTATAAAGGGGTAACTTAATATGTCGTAATTTTTTTTAAAGATTGCAATACTTCCTCTTTGAATATTTCATATGCGAGAAAATAAAATGCAATATCTTTTACTCTTTGTCATTTTTTTAAAGAATTGTGTGTTTGAAAACATTTCTATTTCTACAATTCTACACTTTTTAGCTTTTTACATGCATCAAAACTTATTATTATAAATAATACGGAATGTCAAAATTAATGTTTCTTCAAATTCAGCATTAGATGGCGCCATGCATATGAAATTTATTTAATTTTACATCTCTTTTTGGGGTACAAGTAACACGTTTTTGAAGGTACGGACTTCATAACTTTGAATAGCGATGAGATGACAATGACAGATGAGAATTGACGCGAATACAAATTCAACAGAAAAGGAGAAAAAACTAAGGAATAAGTGAATATAAAACAGATCAAAAATAATATTTGGACGATCAATACTTCAAATGAGCAGAGAGTAACATGATATCCGAGCTAACAAAATTTGCATGTAAGACAGCATCATGATCTGACCAAAAAAATACAACAGAAACAACCGGACAGTGTGATTTTACTCGTTAGAAAGAGAAAATCTTTAATCAAACTTCGTCTTTTGTCTATATTTTTTGACTACTGCTTTTGAGCATAATTACAATTATTTATATGTTAGGTAAAATAATATATTCTAAAGCAATAATAAAGCTTTTATGTTCAGTATAAAGATTTTATTAAAATTCCTATTTTCTAAGGAATAATAAATATTCAATCACCAAAATTTTACAAGCATCATTTTTATATCAAAATTTTAATACTTTTTAAACATTTTCTGTTAAACAAATTTGTATCTTTCAATCTAAGCTTACTTTCAAATCATTGTACACGAAAAGTATTCTTTTTCTAATCTCCTAAAGTTTCCAGTTAAATAAAATAAATGGTAAGTCATCAATCAGTCACTTTAAGTAAGTGTTGTTTCATTGAGAATCTCTCTTTAAAAGTTATTTAGACCTTGCATCAAATACTATTTTCTTTAGACATCATTTTATAAGTCTTATGTCTTGTGCAGGGGTTTAGTCTAAAGCTTAACTGATCAAGACTGAAAGGCCCGATTTCATTCTTGATCAACTAGGGGCTCATAGGCTTATAGACAGGATCAAATATTTTCGAAAATCCTGAGTGATAAGAAAGGAGGTACCGTCCTAGAACTTTTATAGACGAAAGTTAACTGTAAGTAATGAAGTTCCACGTTGTTTAACTTTGATGGAACACGCTTCCGAAGTGTCCTTAGGGGAAGGGGAGTATTTAAATATTTTGACTGAATTCTTTGAATTATTTCTGTACTTTAGAGAATTTTATTTTTACTTTAACTGCCCAATTTGATTTTCTCAGTAAAATGAAAACACTCAAATATATTCTGGTTAAATTCTACAAACAATCTGTTAAAAGATGGATTATATCCGAGAAACAAATGTTTTTTCCCTTTTCAAGCGATGGAAAGATAGAATCTGTGGTCCTTATGGAAACCTTAAGAATACCATGTCTTCTTCTATTATTTAGTTAACTTTCTCTTACTTGTTATCTCGTCCACGAATGGCTGTGGTGCAAAAGTGTGCAAAGAGAATGCCAGCTCAGGTGTCGTCCTTATCAGAGTTTAAATTTACAAGATCCATCCCAAAATAACTCGAGCGTTTATAAAACTAAACTTACTTACCTTCTCATATTAATAATGATCTCTCGTGGACAATAAGCAATGTCTCAGTTACAGAACCAAAACGTCTTGGCACTACCGAAGATTGATCAAATCTGCAGGTCTAGCGCACCTTAAATAAATCGTGGGTTAATCACCTTTCTGTTGCTTTGGAGTAATTATTGAGAGATGTAGTCGGCTTAGGCACCACCCTCATCATCTGACTCTGTTCAAAATTACAAGCCCCATCCCAAAATATGCATTGTAGAATTTCGAAGCAGGGCGTTATTCTAACACAACTTAGCTTAGTTAAGACAAACAAAAAGTCCTTCAGAATGCCTAAAGTTAACTGTTCTTTTCTTTTACTATCACTAAAATCGGGTCTTAAATATAATTAGTACAATAAGATATAGGATAAAAACTATTACTGGGCAAATTATGCAATAGTCTCATTAATTCTACATGATAAAAGAAAACTTAATAGCATAACTGTATAGTATTTATATATTATTTTAAATAGTACTGTATAGTATTGTATAGCTGTACTAGGAAGAAAAATTTCTGCTGGTATAATGCATGCATCGATGTTAATGGAAAAGTTTAATGGATCTGAGTGGTAATGCATGTTTTAATTTATATCAAGTTCTGAACTAGTGGAAGGATTACATGAAGTACTCTAATGACATTTTTGTGATACAAAGACCACCTATACTGAATGAATGAATGTATTAAAATGAATGAAATGAATGTCTTTTGTTTCAGCATGATAAGTAAATCTGCTTTCAAGAAAAATTGAAAGTCTCAAGAACGCTCTGCAAAATTGTTTTTATCATCTCATCAAGAAGCAAAATGGCAAGGTCTGTCTAAATTAAAATTTTAAATCTAGACAATATCCAAATCAAAAATTTACCCTTCGTTTCTGTTCGGTTGAAATTAATACTCCAACGCTGAGATACATTTAATCCTTTCTAAACTTTATTTATGTGGTAGTTTAGTCAACAAATAATAGTGTGCTAGTTTTAGCTAAAGGTGTACTAGCTATTTTAAAATGTAAATTTTAAATGTTGCAAACATTGTCGATACCACGAATTTTCAGTTTGTCTCGTGCTAGTAAGAATCCTGGCAATTGTCGAAAAGAAACAATTTCTTTTTTTTTATCACCGGATTCTTTACTCGTGGTGCATTTTTTCTTACTTTCTCGTATAAGTAATAAAGAGGAAGTATCGTAATTGACGAAAAATTCGAACTCAAGATTTTGAAAAATCTTCATGTTTAAACCTTTCTGAGATCGAAAAAACGGCATTTTTGGAAAATGTCCGTTTGTCTCTATGCCTGTTGGTGACAAAGATAACACAAAATACGTTTGAGCTAGATAGACGCCTGTCAAATTTTGAACGAAATCCGCCTAGAGGTTGACTGTGTGTCGGTCTGTTCTTTCAGAAGTATGCAAACAGGATAACTCAAAAACGCAATGACTTAAATACATAAAATTTGGTTCGTGATTTTGTAACTTTAAGTGTAGTTTTATGCCGAATTTTTGTTTCAATTGGTGGGGAAGAACGAATCTGAAACCCAAATCGATTCTTGAATACTTTTTACATATTACAAGGGATTAATTGCCAAAATACTCGACAAGGATCATACAATAGATTCAGCAAAAATGCTCAATTCCGGCCAAAAGTAAATACTTCGTAACCCTTCTACGCCAGTGCCATGCAAGACGTTCAATAGGTTAACATCTTTATTAGAGAATACACGAGAAAGTTTTAAGGAACCACTCCCTCTGGTTTCTCATTTCCTTGCATATAAACTGCAGATATTATTGCAATCGCACTCATAATTTCGAAGTCAAAATTGTGTGGATAGCCATAATTTATGTCTTTCTAAGTTCGGAAACCAAATCTTTGGATTTATTTCTGTCCATATTTTTATGAATACGGTAAATCGTAAGCAAAAAGAGCTAACTAATGAAATTTGGAATATTGTCATGAAATATAAATGTTAATTTATTATCATGTTTGAACGAATTCCGTCAAAGGAAAACTTTCTATCCGCCATTCTGAATGTGATTGCAGTACCTCAAAAACGCAACGAGCTAGATGGATGTAATTATGTACCAAAATAAGAATTATCCACCAAATTTTCGGTTCAGTTTA
The DNA here is from genome assembly GCA_026543865.1 of Argiope aurantia. Taxonomy (NCBI): domain Eukaryota; kingdom Metazoa; phylum Arthropoda; class Arachnida; order Araneae; family Araneidae; genus Argiope; species Argiope aurantia. The sequence continues at coordinate 164,294 of JAPMOR010041065.1, read as the reverse complement.
TTAAAGGAAAGCTCTTCCTAATGCACATATGCTTCTCTTTACCATACGACAAAGAAGAGTACGCAGAAGTGGAAGCAAACAAGAAAGTCGAGAGGGCACCATTTTCTCTTTTTATATTGTAGCGACAGGCCATTCTATTTACTTTTCCATATATGAATAAAATGTTACTTGTACTGTTTGACCTTAACAGTTTTAGAATGATCCATGCGTTTCAAATTTCTCTCTCCGATCTGAAACTTTTCCCATAAATTGCGCACGCGTAGACAGATAGTATTTCCATAAATAAATTATTCATGAAATGTAAATTTTGTATTTGTGATACTCCTAGTTCCAAAAATCGGTTATTACTTTACAAAATATCCAAATAATTCATTTTGCCCTTGAAGAAAAAGATAAGTTTTCGTTTGAGTATCCTGTAAAATATTGCGTTTAACTAAATGTCTGATTTTTTTTTAAAAATAGAGAAAAAAAAGCAAATCTATGCTTTATTTTGAGATTTCATAATATTTCATTCTTTACACTCTGAAGGATATTGGATATTTAATAAGTCACATGTGGGGGTGAGGGAAAAATGTAATGTTTTTCGAACAAAACATTTATTGCTGGATTGTTTAATTTCTAAAAATTAATAAATGCCAATTTTCTATGTAAGGACTTTTATAACAATCAACATTTATCGAGAATGTCTGAATAAGCCATCATAAAGAATAGTGCGTCAATTAGGACACAAGATTTAAAAGATTAAATAATTTAATATTATTATCAAGAAGTCATAAATTATCATTATATTGAAATCATAAATGCAGGGTGTTTACTCTAATCGTGGCCTCATAGCTAGTTTCTAAGTAATTATAAATAAAAATATGATTACAGATGAAAAATACTTGAAATGACGTAAAAAATTATTTCTTGTGGTTTGAATCAAAGGCTTAAAAGGTTAAAAAGACCTCAAATTTTATTAACATGTGTGTCTTATGTTTCACGTAGAAAAATATTCTTGCTTAAAATATTTATCCTTTTTGCATATTTTGAAAAAAAACTGGGCGAGTTAGGAGGATTACCAAATAAATTTTTGATTACCAAATAAATTTTTTGAAATGGTCTGAAATAAAGATATTCAAAGCTTCATTCATTCATTCTGCTGGTGTGGTGCTAAAGTTTAGAGAGATGGGTGCCAGTTTAAGTAACGTCCTCGTCGTCTGATTGAGTCTCAAAATTAGGAGATTCGCCTGAAAATACCCTCCCCCCTCCCGTTTTGCTTTCAAGTGAGACGTTAATATAACTAAACTAAACCCAAAGCTTCAAAACTCAGCCCGTTTTACTCGTAAGCAAGTGGAAATTTTTCTTAAAAATTTTAATACACCAAATATATTTTATTGAATGTGTCGGTCATGATCCTATGACCGTATAAAAGATACGTTTTTAATTTTTCAAATCCCTCTATTGGTTGAGATGACGAAAAATTTATGCTTCATTTAAAGCATTTTTATAACTGGAAGTACATACCTATTTATAAAATTTTAGATACTAACTATTGATCCGAGATTAGAATAAGCACCTTTTATATAAATGTAAAAAACTCAGAAAAAATAGTTTAAAATTATTTTATCTTGGTCTGAAATTAAAAATAGTAGGTTGGACATTAAATATTTGATTAAAATCTCTGTCATAAAACCTTTCCTTTCAAAAGAGTTTAGTAAGTAATTATTTATTAATTTTTTGAAAAATGTCTAAAGAAGGCAAAGCATTTAGTGATGAAGCTCTGAATTAATATGCGGAGCTAAATTATATCAATAACATTAAAAAATACTTCAAATAAAATTACAATAGAAACTTTTGATCATTGCTTCAAATATTAAGAAAAAATAATTATGCGAAAAGCATTATACTCATAACATTTCATAGGATTTTAATAGCTGCCGTATCATATTGGAAATTCATATAAAATTCATACTTTGTGCTAATTTATGAAAATATATAGTTGTGTAAAAAAATCTGAGATTTCAAAATAAACCCCCAGGTCTCCGCTTTACGTTTTTCTGCTCATATATTTCTGAAAAGTGTTCCATTAACAACTTTAGGTGGTTCGGGGGGGGGGGAAGAAGTGCAAGTGCTCTTAAACAAATATTTCGCCACTTTTACAGATGAAAAATATTCCAAACTTCTGAAAGCTCAACAAAAAATCATCCTTAACATCCTAAATGCACGTATGCACTGCGTGTGAGAACGAAATGGGTTTCTTTTATATGCGATAAGCATACATTATTCGAAATATAAATGTATGTTACCACCTCCTCTTTCTCTCTCACTTGACTGAGATATCTCGACTTTGCTGCCCTCAGGGAAAAGAAATAGAAAACATTTTATGGTCAGATATATTTTGGAACATGTTTTCCCGATTTCTTTCGAAATCACATGACCGAAGGCTGTTTATTTCTCGCGGAGAATTTCTTTTAAGTCTTGTAAATAATCCGGATCTTGACACTGCGATTCCGCAGGCGAGAACATATACAGCTCAAATATGGGGAAATGACACAGGCGTCCCTTGGTAATATGAATAATTTCAGTGTCCAGTATTTCGTGAACGCCACTAATACCAACACTTTTCCTTATTAACCTGCAGTGTAGTGAGAAGAATTGATAAAACTATTAGATTCGTTTTTATTGGAAATATTGAATTCTTAAAATGACAAATTTCGATGGATTTAAGACTTGTAAATTTTATTCCATAGTAAGATACTGAATTCATTCCGACAGCGTCTTGAGCCAAGGCTTCGATGACTTGAATTTTAAGTCCAGATTCCACGGGAAAATCAACTTAATCTTGAACTTGGAATGCAGTAAATCTATTTTGTGACCAATCCATTGATATTCCATACATGATAACTTGTAGAATTCAAATGGGAAATACAGGAATTCCAAATGACACAGGCGTCCTTTGGTGATATAATAAAAAAAGGTTAATTTTAGGTGTTACGTACTTGGATCTGTTACACTATTTTTTTGTTAGTGTAGTAAGATGAATTGATAAAACAATCAATTTAACTCTTATCTAAAATATTGAACTTTTATAAAGGTATTTAATGGAATACTTTTAAGGGTGGTAGATTATTACGGAAGTTTCATAAAATGAAGCAATGTCATTAGGCAGCGCTTCGAGATCAAATGGTAGTGGATTCTAGGCTCGTTTCTACTGAAAAACCGCTGTGTCATTGGGATTGATGCTCATTAAATTTGCTTTCAGGTCGTATATCTTCTTCATGATCCAACGTAATTGTAAAAAATTAGCAGTATGATTCTGCAATCCCATTACGGATTCTATTCCGAAAGCATCTTAGATTCGGTATAGATTCAAGACTTGATTGTGCTGAAGACTCATCGTTTTTGTATGGTTCTCTATTGTGGTAACGATAGTTTGCAAATCAAATTTCCTTGCTTTGATGTAGAGTGGTCATTTGAATTAGTAAATGAAAATCATGAACCGTATGTGCAATTTGAAGGCAATTCAACTTTACGAAATTGAAATGCAACACCATTCTGAATCAACTTTGGGTATATATATTATCACTCAATTTAAAAGGTATTGAACATGCTTAGAACTTAGTTTCCGATAAGCAAAACCACACAACTGCTACTCTGCCTGTCTAATTAAAGACATTCGGATTAAATTGAATGACCGGACCGCAGCGACAGCATTGACGGGAACTAAGGTCAAGTCCTAAGGTCCATCACTGGCGACAGTACAACCTTTCCCGTGGGAAGCACGTCCCGTACTCGGAAGGAGGTAGCCGACAACCCACTATTTCTGTATCCACCAGGGTGGCGAGAACCAATCACCATGTCGGAAACTTCTCATTCTCATTTCTGAAGGGCTGCTCGGTGGGAGTTTCCGATAAACATAAGAGACCTAGTCTTATCAGTAAATATGTAATAAACTGAACACCAGTCCCTCGTGAATGGATGAAAACGACGCAAATTAAATGCTCATTACTACCGCTGGATGCAAGGAGGTACAGCCGGACATTGGGCAATGGGGCAAGATTGATGATGAGTTATTTAGCAACTTCTCTTTCTCGCATATGAGGAGACCATGCCAATAGCGTTCATTTCTAATACAGAAGAATTTTCGTAATTAAGAACATTAAATTTTGAATAGAGTTTTTTGCCTTTAAAAATTCCGTCGGAATTGCAATTTGAATTTTAAAGTTTCATGCCAAATTTAGGTTGTTAAATATTATTGAAACTGAAATGAAAATATGTAAATACTTTTCAAATTCAAATGTTCTTATTTGAAATAAATTTAGATGCCTATCTACGAAGATCTTAAAAATTAACTTCCTTTTTTGAAAGAAGTGGAAAGAAATTTTATCACCAAAATTAAAATTATTATTAAAATTTTATTAAAATGTATTATTAAAATTTTAACATATTGCATAATTTCATAAATGCAATAAATGACATACTTTCTCGTTTATAAATTCTGTTTAATAAGTTTTCTTAAATTTCCTTTCTAGATCAAATGAACTATATAGGCTGAATCAATAGAATATTTTACTAAAAATTATTAACTACTAGATTAGCTGATTTCGTTGTTTTTTGTTTGCGAAATATTTAATTCAGTCAAGATTCCATAAATAATTTGACATTTTGAGATATACTACATAATTTTTTCCTAAAAATAATAAATTAGAAAATTTCTATACATTTTCTTTTAAGCTATATATTATTTTATTTCATAAGTTAAAAAAGTGGCATAATTCTATGACAATATGTTTCAAGATCAAGTTAGATAAATGAGAAATTAAATGAGAAATTATTTTCATCTGATTTTTCAGAGCTCTCTTAAATGTTATATTTTTATTTTTAGACCCTTAATCAAAATTCAGATCTCGCATTGTCCATTCTTCTCGAAATTCAAGTAAATCATGATTATATTTTTCTTTAAATATATTGTCATAGCAGTTTTATAGGCTAACTATCATTCTTTGAATCGTTTTTTAACAAAATTATGTTTCTGAGTTTGTCCAGCAGAATACCAAATTCTTCTTTTTAGAATTAATTCTAAAAAATTGCAACTTTTTTCCATCGAAACGTTTTTTGAACATAAAACAACGTGGTAGATAGTTTCTGGCCATCCATCATGATGAAGACTTGTTTATTCCTTCATTTTTTTTAGTCGACGAAGAATACCCAATAGATCGAATGTGCTGGAATCTATTTTTGCACTTCCAAAATCCTCTTTCTTTTACAGAGCCTTCGAGAATTTTTTTTTAGTTCTAAAAACATTTTTTTTATTGTTACTTTACAGAGTCATTTCTTGAGTCAGCACTCGAATGCAATGGAAATTTAAATAAGAAATGCAATTGGCTGTATCTCTGATACAAATCATCATAATTATTAGTTGTATTGGAGATTTAGAAAAACTCATGACAAATTCCAAATGAATGCAGATTTTTTTAAACAAAAAGTAATTTTTAAATTAATCATGGGGTTCAAATATTATTGCTCAAATATTTGAAGAAATTCTCAATTGAATTCGTGGCTGATTGAAATTCTGTTTTCATGTTCTGCAGCATTAGAAATATTTGTAAAGATAATGCAATAGCAAAAATAATGGATACACAAAAATTTGTTTAATAATCTGCATCACTTTTACATAAAATATTAGAAATATTAATGAAGGTCTTTTTTTTCTATTTTATTCGCGTAATTTACGACTGAGAAGAGCAAGGTTATTGATAACCAAACTATTCGAAAGTTTTTATATACGTATGTACAATCTCACGTTTTATTTTCTTTACATGACCATGGTTTAAAGTTAAGGTATCCTTTTTTGAAAACTCAGTGTGCCCATCTCATAATATAACATAATTCTTTTCAAAAAGACATTATCTTCAAATCAAATAAGATCAGTTACACTGGTTTAAAAATTTCAAAATTTCAACGTTTTCTTTTGTCGGAGAGAGAAAACATTTCAATTCTTACATGCTAAGATAGAAAATGACAAAAAAAACTCTGGTTTACCAGCAATATTAAATATTATTAGTGAACCGGAGTGGTCGCCCGGAGACATTCTCGCATTAAATTGTCCGCATAAAATTGTAGACCTTGGGAAAGACAGCGAATACCTTTAATGACACTGATGGAAGATATATATGAAATATAGATCTTTGGAGTGAATCTAGCATTTCTACTGAATCTGTAGCGAGAATATGTATTTTGCTGCCCTAATATTGCCAACAAATTGGACAAAAACTGCACTGCACTTACAACTGCACTTACAAGATAAGATGTAGAATTTCATTGATTCAAGTCATTGCATTTATGAGAGATTACCTTTACATGCAAGCGGAAATAGAATTCGACAGAAGAATTTGGTTCAAAACTTGGTAAGTAGATAAAATTTGATACACAAGTTTAACATCTAAAATATATCTACCTAGCTTTTTGCATTTTTCGGATATCGTATTCATTTATATTCGAAGAGTTAAACTTGCAGACTCCTTGTGAATAGATCAAAATTTTGCATAAATCTACATATTTAGTCGTAATTCTGTATACAAAATTTCAACCATCCAGCTGAAAACTATCTTAAGCTATCATTTTTACTGACACGTAGACAGACAACAGACAGATCAGATCGACATAAGACCAAAAATGTGGTTTTTTTACTCAGATAGGTCTGAAACGGGTAGATTTGTCAAACTCTAGAGCTAGATTCAAACGATTACGATTGAAGATTGAAGTGATTACAATTCCTCTATACTTCGTGTACGAGGTATAGAGGAATTTTACGTTTTATATGTTAAACTTGTGTATCAAAATTTATCTATCTAGCTTTTTGCACTTTTTAGTTATCGAGTTCCCTTGCATTTGAACAGTTAAACGTACAGATTTCCTATGAATATATTTCGTACAAAATTTGATAGAAATCTACAAATTTGGTCGTAATTTTATATACCAAATTTCAGCCATCCGGTTGAAATCTGTTTTAAGCTATTGTTTTCACTGACAAACAGACAGACATAATGCCTAAAATGCTTTTCCTGACTCAGATAGGTCTGAAACATGGATATTCGACAAACTCTGGAATTAGATATATTTTGGCGATTATAATTCCTCTATACTTCGTTTACGAGAAAGAAATAACATTACTAACATTCATTTGATATAACACTGGATATTTGCATCACAGGAACGGTCAATATTTCTTTCCTATTTATAAAAAGCAAAATGCACTTTTACAAACGCATTGTACATTGTAAGCTGAACATTAATTGCATGTATAATGTTTTACTCCCACTTTTTTTATGAACTTAAAAACCTTTTACTCATGATATTCCAGAAACAGTTTGCAAATAATGGCAAGCACCATTTTTATTTTCTCGAATACAAAGTATTAAAAAAATCGTGGCAATCGTCAAAAAATTCGAACTTTAGATTTTGACGGATTTCCACTTTTCAGATCTGCCTGAGTCCGAAAAACACAATTTCTGGAATTATATTTGTCTGTCTGTGAATTCACCTCAGAAATGCTCTGATCTAGATAAATGAAATTTAGAATATGTTTACACAAATGTGTAGATTTCTGTGCAATTTTGTTCGTAATTCATTCAGAGGAAAATGTCTGTCTAGTTTTTCCAGTACAAGTGAACTCAATAACTACGAAACGTAAAGGTCAATATCGATAAAATTTGGTTAATAGGTTTAGCATTTAAAATTTAGATTTTATCAGATTTTGAACTAAATCTTTCAAAGAGATGACTGTATATGGATCTGCACTTCCGCATGCATGTAAAAGTAGCAACTCATGAACGCAGTCACTTAAATTAATGGAATTAAGAATGTAATTTTATGACTGCAAATATAGTCCCGTACCAAATTTTAATTTTAGTAGGTCAGGAAAAAAAATCCAAAATATATATTCCCATGACAGATTCCTTAAAATTGCACCAATTCCATGCAAGGTATTCGCGACCTTAACCATGGTCAACAATTTTACGAGAAGAAAGGGCGATCAGATTCTTATTGGTGAGTACGTGAGAAAGTTTCTAGGCGGTTACTCTCACTGGTGTAATAATAGCAAACCAGTGATTAATATTTAAAAATCACACGCTAATAAACTGCTTTGGAATCTGTGTTCGTCAATGGCATATAGTTAATAAGGCATTACATTTGTTAATGAATATGCAGACATTTTCGGAGAGACTATAATCTACTACCCTCTGATTCATAGTAACATCTCGACAAACCAAGAATGTCCTGATGGAAGTGTTCGCCAAACTAGAAAACATCATATGTCAGGGGGAAATTTAATGAGAGATTATAAAAACGATAAATTTTAATACAAATTTCATGGAGTACCTACTTCTTTCCTTTGAGCTACAGAGGAAAAGTTGCTGTACAGTTGTTCATACGCTTGTGTGGTGCCTTTTGTATTAACGGAAAAGAACCTTACAAGAAAAAAAAACAATCTGAATACAGTTTTACAAGTAAATTGATACTTTGCTTTTGAGAAGCAAATGAAAAATAGCTATAAATGAAACAAAAATTGACAAAATGATTCATCTTTACAGCCATTGTGTCCAAAATATTCTTTTTTTCTGATAAGAAGAATAAAACAACACGAATAAATCTTACATACTCTTATAATATTAGATTTCGCAAAGAAAACCGATACTGCTTGTACAGGAAGATACAATTTCTGGTTTTCATTGAAATCTGGTGGTTCCTTTTATTACTGTAAGACATTGGTAGGAGAATTGTTTGATTCACATAAAGACTTACAAAATAAGTATAAAGATAGAAAAGTAATTGCGATATATATTATAAATATATAAATAATAAAGTAAAACATAACATTGCATTAAGTAAAAAACATATATTTTTGAAATTTTGAAAATTAGACCTAAATTGAGTCTTTTTTAAATCAGATTATTGGTCAGCACGCTTGTAATCTTTACCTGAAAAATATTTATTTCAGGTAAAGATTATTTTATACTTTAGTTACTATGGTTTTTAAAACATTTTGATTGCAGATGGTAATATATCAGCAATCTGGAGTTTTTAAATTAACAATAGTTAAAATCTCATATTTTTTTTTTTTTTGAAAATAGGTTTCGAAAAAAATATGGGCAGATCCCTTTCCTCACATCGAAATCATTCGAATATAAAATTCTATAGTCTCAATACTTGATTCTATACTTGATAGTCAATTCCGCATCATGTGACATGTTTAGAAGAGGGGATAAAAATATTACAGTATTGTTAGAGGGTAGACTGATTAGCTGCAAAAGTTGTAAAATTTTTAACGCCTAGTGCTACTACGTTTTCGCAATCTCTTAAGTATACGAAAATTGAAAATAAAAATTTTTTAGTCTACAGAATGACAATTCAATCTCTGTTTGCATCATTAAAGTTTGTGTCCGTTTTTTTTTTGTCGAATATAATTGAATTAATTTTCATTTATTTCTTAAATACTAATGAATCTTTTTTTTCCTTTCTGGGTGATTTTTTTTTAATCACCAGAAGTTCTGGAAAGCTAATTAGGAACTTCTTGGGACTTGTTCAATGATCATAAGTAAGAATCTAATCACAGAAGTTCCATGCTAGTCTAAATATTCGTCTTAGACATGGCCTAGCTTAATTATCTCGTTAGAAGAAGACGTGACATCTTTAGTATATTTCAAATAGAGAAATAGTATTTCTTCTTGTTTTTTTTTGTTTTTTTTTGCAACAGTGAAGACGTAATTACGCTATCTCTTGGCATGAAACTCGAATAGGCCTCAATTGTATTCAAATTTATTTCAAAAAGAGTAGTTTGTAAGAAATTCCAATTAATTTATTAAAAATATTCTCCTGGAAAACAGATTTCTCAAAATTTATCATTGTTTAGGAATGGGAAACATTCCTGGATCTATTTTCGTTTCAATTTCTTCAGTACATCAATTTTAGTTTTAAAGATAACGTTAAGTACCATAGTAAGAAATACAATATAGAGTCAGGGGACATGGAAGGTAAAGTTTCGATTTACAGGAGGTGGGCAGTTTGAAAAATAGGTTAAAAAATATCGTTATATAAGAGGGTTTGATGCCCTTAAATATGACTTCGAACATTAAATGCCCACCCTGTGGTGTGGTGTGAAATTTTGGAGAGGAGGACGCCCACTTAGGTGTGTCGTCCTTCATAGAAAAAAGGATAAAAAATTTTGATTTTTCTCTCAAACAAGAACAACTTGTTTCTTCAAGGCAGAACGGTAATACGACTAAAGCCAAGATTTTTAATAAGGTTTTGTTAATTTAAATGCGAATTCACCTAAAAAATAAAAGTTGTAACAAAACTTCGTTGTTTTTTTGTTTTTTTTTTGTAAAAATTGTTTTACATTGAAATGTAAGATTAATTATTTGGAAAGTTTTACCTAAAGAAATTACGGTCTGGAGAAAAAAAATTTGAATTAGAAGAGTTTGTTATCAAATTCACAATTCAGTTAATATACCAAAGAAAGATAAAATTTCTATCGAAAAATGTAGACAAAAGCTTCTCTGTATTTAGATGGTTTAAAAGTTTATTCTTCTTTAAATCACACACATTGGGATTTTTAAACTGTGGTTCCCAACAATGCACTCATTTTGGAGCCACGAAGAATTCGACAAAGAACTTTTCTCTTTATGAGAAAATATAATTAATAATATTAAATTATAAATTCAACTATTTTTAAATTTGCTAAAATTCTAAAATTTAATTTAAAAATTGCAGAAATGTTTATAATTAAATTTCCTTTCGCTTTCGGTTGTACGTTTGGGAGTCTTAAAAATGGTGACCAAGATTGGATCGCGATATATATTTTGTTGAAAATGTGGTAATCTGTAATGTATGCTAAAGAATTTTTGGCGTCAATTCATAACTTTGTGTTGAATATATGACCTGGTGGTAAGGTTTGTACTTCGAAATCAGAAGGTTCCAAGTTTGAATTTTATTAAAGTAATGCTGTGTTTCTGCTATGTCTGTTAATCTGCTGTATTTCAAGCTACATCTGTTGTGCTTACATACCTTCTCACTAGAGTGGCTCAAAAATTTGGAGAGGATGATATCAACTCAGATATCGTCCTTTCTATCTTGCCACGATTCAAAATTACAAAGTCAGGCCTAGTGTTACTTTAAAACGGGATACTAATATATTTGAATTGAACTTGGAACTAATTTTGATAATAACTGAATATAATTTGCAAAAATATTGAGCTTTTCCAACAAAATATACTAAATCTAGCCCCTCTTGAGTTTCAAACATTCAAATATAAAGATGAAGATTTCTTGATTGAAACAAAATTGATTGTAAAAATCTTTCAATAGTGAACTTTAAATTACGTCCTTGTTGGTGAATTCATTAAAAAAAAACTAATTGCTAATAACACAAAATTATAAACTAAATTTTATTCTTTTTACTATTTATAAATGTTATATAAATTTATTGTTAGATAAATGTTTTAACTTGTCCAATTTAAACACATGAAGAATAGAAAGAGGGAACTAAACGAGATATAGTTGTAAATACTGAAATCTAGACAAACCAAATTAGAATAAACATAAAAACACACCCTTCATAGAATTAAACATTATTTTCTTTTATTTCACTACGGCAATAAAAATAATTTTTTGTTTTATAAATTGTTATTTATTAATGTTCTGATTTCAGTTTTGAGAATCGCTAATTAAATTATCTCTTTCCACCAAACAATTAACGTATATAAGGGCTTAGTACACGTTAAATCTACCCTCCTTTTAAGGTGGAGTAGAAGTCAAACGAGTGAGGTGACTGCTCAGGAGTCGTCTTCAGGTGTTCAAAATTAAAGCATAGATTAAGGCAAGGCAATGATAAGGATAAAGCAAAAATGTCAAGCAAGGATGTCAATGTTAATGTATTAATTTAATTTATAAAATACACTATTATTAATTTTCAATTAATAATAGCATTTTCAATAAAAAAATTATTTATGTTGCTTAAGATAATTGCGGATAAAATAAAATATATAGAGGCGCCAATTGTTTTTCCTGAAGAACGAATACATTTTAATGAGAATATAGAATATCAGATTCACTTAAATGTTAATCAAATTAAACATATTTTGAGAAAAGCAAAGCGTAATGGCTTCCTATAAATTATTGATTAATTAATTAAGATTTTATTTATTCTGTCCTAGATTTTAGCTCATGTAATTACTTAAGTTTTAATTATTCATATGAAAATGTTAGATTTGTTGAGCTGCGAAATCCAGTTTGACATTTAACTTCACTAGTAATTGAATTCAGTACTTTACATATAGTTACTTCCAGAACTATTAAAGAGACTCGATAGAGTGCTGGTTTAATGTTGTAGACAAATCTGATTGCGTTTCATACCATCCATTAAATTTAATGAATGTTTATTTTCTAATTTTAGGTAATGGATTTCCGATTTTCTGTTACTTACTAACTCATAATTGATGCCGTTCAGGGTACATTTAAAGCATTATTAAAACTTGTGAATATTCTTTGGATATATGTCAATAATATGCACTTGCAGTGTTATATAAAAGTTACTGAACTAAATTTAAATTTCATTTATGAGAAAGAAATTTTCATTGAATCCTTACGAGTAGATCATGAAAGGCGCCATCTATAATTATCCTATCTACAATTGCAATATAAATCTGCACATTTGGCTAAAAAAAGTTGTTCAGTTTACACGGACAAAGAACTACATCTACAGTGGTATAGCAGATATAGTTCTGCGCTCTTGTAATGTGGGTACGGTTACGAATCCAATCAGAAAGTCCAAGTTATTAGAAATGTACAACTAATTATCAGAGGCTTCATCAATCCGTGCATAATGATATCGATTCATAATTGTGAAATAAGTTATCTGCTGGAAGAAAAGATATTTCCAAATTTTATATTCATTTATTCCAAACAGTGCAGATGAATATTCATTTAACTAAAATTTTCCATTTCTGTGCTCTCTCGATAAAGTAGGCATTGGTTACTTTTTATTATCCATTGAAATCTTTAATCCTATATGGTACATGTAATACACCATAAACATTTCAAAAGATTTAAAAGATGAAATGAGTCAGCCACGAAAGGGATAGCATACTTTAACCTTTCGTTTTCAAGCATTCTAACTGTATAATATATACTTATAATGTATAAATATTTGAATATTTTCAGACTTTGGGAAATAGTTCAGATATTCAAAGGAATTTGGATGAGTTTTTAAAATGGTCTTCTAACAACACTCTTTATTTAAATGTTTCTAAAGATTGCTATTCCTTCTTATCTCACAATGAATATATTAATTTCTTTATATATATCATTCATTTCTTCATTACTTTTATCGATATGCTGTTCTCACCAAAATGTCTGATAACATTTAACAACTGAACATTAACAACTGAATTTTTTATTCGAATGATTTCATTGATTTCCATGCCAACTGTAACTTACTTATAAATAAGTTTAGTTTTCAATAGTTTATTGTGAAAGCTGTTTCTAAGTTTTTCTAGATAAATAGGAATTTGCCAGAAAGTAGCAAACATGAATGATAATGACCTTATTTTAATTCTTTGTTTGCTTAACTGGACGCTTTAATCGATCGCCAGCTTTAATTTTTCCCTCAAAAAGGAAAGAGATTTCATCAAAAATATAACTGATTTTGAAATTAAGCGTAGTTATGGTAAATGGTGGATAAATTTCAAACATATGTCGATAACACACCTGATACTTTCCATCATGATTATGACGTGTTGTTAAGCATAACGTATTCGAGATTTATGCTAAATTTTAAAATTCAATTTAAAGGCAGCTTTTTTTCACCATTGTTTTGGCAGCTGATGTATTATCACGATATTGAAGTAAACTGTCTTAATTTATTAGTTATAAAAACTAGACACATTTTTGTGCATCTTTTCTCGTATCGGACGACATATAATAAAATCTTTAAATATGAGTTCAGTGTTTACCATGAGCTTGAAAAATCTCTATAATAATCATCAATAGTTTTACAATAAAAACTTCTGAATCTTTGATAGTCGGCTTGTAATAGAGAAAAAAATTACAAAAAAATTAAGTCTCAGTTTCTAAAAGTAAAATTAAAAATCCATCAACGTACAGATCCAATTTTTAAGAATTGTTTCGCAATATCTAGAACTTTTATAAGAATGTACTCTTTACCTATAATTCAGTTTTTACATTCAGATTTTGATATTTTGTATAATGTAAAGTATGTACTAAGTAGAATGCCACGCATCAGGTTTGACGTATACATCATCATTCATCAAAACATACCGCTATACATTATTATATGTGCCAATGCACATTATCATTCAACATCATATTATATAAAAATACATTTTACTATACATATTTTGATTAACAGTTCATTTATATAACATAATTATTTTTTGAAAATAACAAAAGGAAACAATTGTCTGGTTTCAGTTTTGAATTCTTAGCTGAATTTAGATGTCACTTTCTATCAAGATTCACTAAGCATGCAATGAATGTTACTCAGATATTCATGGTAAATATATTCTATCCAAATGAAATCATTTTGAATTAGGCGGAACTTTCTAGACATGCATGTCTTATTTGACTATGCTCTAGAATTACTAGATTGGGCTGTTATAGAACAGTAGAGCTACTATTTTTTATACCTTTTTTCTACTTTACTATTCTTTAAAATTATTACTAAATCCGAACATGCGGAAATTCAAATGCCGAGAAATGTTTATGAATTTTAAATTGGTAAATTTCAAGAAATGTAAGAGTATGCTATCAAAATTTATGAGGTTCGTAGTGATGTGATAATTATAAGATTCCTAATTATAATTTTTGTCAGCCAATTTTACACCACTTTTGAAGTTTCATGTTATTTTATATGGCTGTTTGTATCGGACTTAAGTTACTATGAATTTCATTATTTGATGTAAGAAACACCTTCTTAGCATTCAAACTCTTCAAAATAAATGCCAATAACAGAAGAACATATATATATTCATAAATATAATAACACTCCATAGTCACATCAACGCAACTGGACATGGATTTGAAAACACAAAAATGAGCTCATCCCCTCCATTATGAAGAGTTGTTCCCATGGAAATTCTGTCACTATTACTTTTAGATCTTATTTATCCAAATGACTAAGATCTGAAAGAGCGAAAAAGCCTCTAAAACTTTCGTTGGCCGTATCTTTTAAAATTTTAGCGACAAAAATAGTTTTATGCTATGAGGACAGAGGTAGATTGTTTGCCTCTAAAATTCTTTTTCCGCCCGCTGGTATAATAAGAGCTTACTTGCTCGACTCGTTTTCGTCGAAAACGAATTTCGATTTTATAACCTGTTGAACATGAGTGCGAGACTGCCATCTAGCAACCACAATCTCTATACTAGTTTAGAATATTTGTATTTGAAGCTTTTACACTCTATCCAATCCGAAGGAAAGTAAGCTGTCTAGTTTATATGAATATGTATGGCTTATGAGTACAAAAATCAGAATGGAGATAATATATAGATTTGTTTCCATCCAAGTACAAAAATCAGAATAGAGATAATATATAGATTTGTTTCCATCAAAGCACTGTTCCAGAAATTATCTCAATTACTATTGGTAGAAAAACGGCTTATCAGTATAGTGAAATTTTGGAAACGAATGGTGTTTTCTTTATTTTCTAGTGCATGAATAATACAAAGTTAAATAGTTTCGCTAATAACCAGAAAAATTGAAATTTAGATTCTGAAGTATATATCTTCTCGACAACAAACGACTTGACACCGAAAAAAAAATCATTTTTGCAATTATACACCTCTATGAACACGAAAACTTAAATATGCAATAAAGATGACTGGTAAAATATTGTGTGGCCTTCACAATCAAATAGCAGATTTCTGCAAAAATTTGAAAGAATTCTATCTAAGAAAAGTTTGTACGTCTGTTCGATTGCATATAATTCCGATTATTTAAATACTAAATGGATCAGGGTTTATGACAAATAAAGGAAATAGATGATAGTTTAATAGGTAAAAGCTTAAAATGATAGTTTATGCTTTTTAAAACAGAACTGTAGATAGCCATAAACTTTTGTACAAAGCCATTAAGGGCTGCATATTTTCAACCGATCTGTATCTTTTTTATCGATTGGTCTGCAGTATGTTCGCGTGTCTGTTAAGCGATAATCGGAAATGTAATAACTTAGATGAATGCAGGTTAGTACATAATCTTATCATCAACAGTGTGGTAATTAGTCAAATTTTGGATCCAATCGATCTAAAAAAATTATCCGAAATGCATGTTGGGTGTTCTTTTTTATACTTCAAAACTTAATTAATTATATATTATATTAAAATTAGTTATATTGCACTAGTATGTTCGAGAAACTCGAGGAGACCACTCTAGCTAACTAATCTTGTATCTGTTATATTATTCTAACATGTTTAGAAATCTAATAGCTAACTGATTAATTATTTACAAAAATTTAAAAGCACTATGGGTAATTTAATTTGTACTGTCTTGTTAATGTGAATTCCCTTCTCAAGTCTAATTAAATAACTGCTGACTTTTAGAATAACTGAAATTATATTAATGACTTCTCATCAGCAGCGAAACTGAATACACTAAATAAATCAAATATCTTCGGTAAATAAATAATCATTTTCTTTCCTTCATAGCAATATCCCTATTTGAAATAAAGAATAAATTCAAACAGCCAAATCTGTTATTACTGATGCAACATGACAATTTTTTTCAAAGAAAAATGCAAACGTTTTAACCAGATACATCTTTACTATAAAGAAATATAAATCCGAGTTCACCAAAGTGTCGGAAATCTATTTCGTTTAGGAAGGCTTCAAAATTCAAAAACAAATATATACTTTGCTCTGTGTGTTTATATTCTTTTTCTAAAGTTTATGTAAACTAAGGCTTGGATTTCAGATTTAGTCTATGACTGAATTTTAGAATCGGAAAGAACCGATTTGAACACTTTTGTTTCCTTTCATTCTACATTGGTTTTTTTGAAGGAATAACAATTTTCTGGAACCTTTTGTTTACAATCAATGTTCTGTTTATTAATCATAAAAATATATGTGTTTAATTTATTAAAAACCACGGGTTTTTTTTACACTATGCTGGATTTTTTGATGGAAATTCCTTCATAATGTAAACAAAAAAATTTCAAATAAA
The DNA here is from genome assembly GCA_026543865.1 of Argiope aurantia. NCBI lineage: Eukaryota > Metazoa > Arthropoda > Arachnida > Araneae > Araneidae > Argiope > Argiope aurantia. The sequence continues at coordinate 147,079 of JAPMOR010041065.1, read as the reverse complement.
TTTGTCATATTAGTATATTAGAAATATCCTTTCATCCACTTTCTCGCATGCATATTATTCCTTTTGGACAAATGGGTTCGAATTCCCTTATAAATTTGCAACAGTAATGTCAAAACAGCATATTAAATTTATATAGCTTGCAGCAGGTTTAAGATATTGTTTTCACATACCCACTAATATATAGATGAACAGAAATCAATCCTTTGCCGGATTTATTAAAAAATTCGCACACATTGGCAATTCATGTGATAAATGTATTAGTAAACTTTCTCTTGTCTAACACGCTTCTGTTTTTAATTGCCATGTTAAAAAGCACTGACAAACATATTTTGGCTAAAATTTGACAGAAATTTATAATTATATTATAAAGACCAAGCACTAAATTTCATTTAGTTTGCTGCGCTTTTGAGTCACTTTCTTTAACCACGAACTAATTGAAAAGTTACCAATTATTCTGCAAATATGTTTTTTCGAAATCAGAAATATTAAAAACGAGGAGATAAGTTGAAGCTTTGAATTAAGATATTTTGATGAATGCATTATTTTCTATTTCCATAATTCGAATATGAAAATATAAAAAAGAAACAATCCGAAACACTTCTTTAAGAATTTGATGCAAAAATGCAAATATATTTTTGAAATTCATATGATTTATCAAAAAGAAAATATTGAAACAGTGAAGTATATTATATTTTTTACCTCGTACTTATTGACATTTTTAAGGTTGAGGTGACTTTATGGTAGAGTTTTCGCTTGAAAGACGTTGCATTTTAGTTCGAATATCCCAAATTACTTATGATTCCTCTTGTATGTTGGTATGCTTTGCAATAAAGGTGCCGTCATTACTGAAATGACCTCGCATTTATCTAGCCAGATCACACTCAGACGTCATTCTTGCCATCAGAATTGCGATGGCGTCTTAAGAGACTTTGTGCATCTCTTAAAACCAAAAATAAAAGTTCTGAACTCTTGATATTTTTTTTAATATGCCGCATTTTTCCGTAAGCTACAGATAAACAGACGAACGATAGACACTAGTATACCGCTCAGTAAATTATAGCTACCATGAAAAAAAATGAGGAGCCCCAAAAAAAAGGCTTTTCAGAATGTATCATGATATAAAATTGAGCTATAAAAACAGCGAAGCCCCAAGAGTATTAAGTAGGATTTATAAAGTGACAAGCGTTTTTATTTGTCAAACTCGACGCCAAATCGATATGTGCCATGATTCATAGGCATCTCTATTTTTCAAATCTCGAGGCATTTTGTTAAACATTAAAACTTTTTTCACTTTTATAGTAGTTTTTTATATAATAAGTATATAGACATAGAATAAATGAACTCCAACTTAATTTAATAAATTCATAAAAGTTGTATTTTGGAGCTAAATAATTGATGGAGCTTGAATATATTTTATTTAGATATCCATTTTTTCTTACACAACAAACCCCTGAGGTGTTACTTCTATTAAGAAGAAAAAAGTCTTAGCTCAATTATGGTAAGGTATTAGCTTCAAAATCAAAGTTTCAGCTTTCAAAACTAAGTTAATCTTAGATGAACTGTCAATCAATCGAGAATACTATTACATTGATAAGGAAAGCATGTTGTCGTGTTCAACTCGTTCTCGAATAAGTTTGGAGTAAAATTTCGCAGGATAGAAGGCTGACTCGAGCAATATCCTTGCCATTTGCCATATGGTTCCCAATTACAACGTGCTTTCGAAGAAAACCCCTCTTATCTTCCAAGAAACGTCATGTGGATGTTTGGAAAGGGCACAAGGTGCTCAAGTAACAAAACAAAAGTGCTCAAGTAATCTAAACACGGCTTGAAATTATTGTTTAAGAGTGAATGAAGTTACCCCTTTACCTTTTTTTATCCGCTTACTGCTTGTGTCAAATTCCAATTGTAAAATACTATAAGCACATCACATAATAGAAAAGTCGTACGGGATATTAAAAAAAGATTGACAAATTAATTTCATAATTCTATTCATTGATTTGTTTAGAAAATGCTTCCGAACAAATAACTCAAATGTAAATATGTCTTCATAAACAGGGGGGGGCGAAAAATTTCATTAGAGAATTTGTCTTTATCAAAAAATTGTATATATCTGTAATACAGTTTTCCTGCAATATCAATCACCTCACTGGAACAGAGGTTTACAAATATTTCTAATAGGTGCTGAAAAGATACCAGACCAAGGCACCCCCGACCACGGCGACGATGTGCTGAAGAGCTTGTAATCAAAAGGTAGGACCACAATTCTTGCATTTACCAAAACCTTATCTGAATTAGAAAACGAGATCACAGAGTTCGTCTCAAAAAATCTTTGTGACGTTACACTATGTCGGGAGACTGTTAAAAGCCGCAGCATTCCCACGAAGATGAATTCTCTCTTTGGAGTATTGATTGCAGAGCGAGTTTTCTAGTTGTTTTGTGCTGAACGCTATTACCATTTTCTATTTGGTGAATCGCTGCCTGGTTGTACTGCTAGAGTCTGAGAGTTTTACTCATTGGGTGTGTCGTTTCAATGTTTGTTACATGTACTGACATGTTTCCTGGAATATTCGTGAATATTTTAAATTTCTTTTACCGTACACCGAAGGGAAATTTTGCTTAATAATATGCAGTTTCAAAACAAATACAGATATACAATTATAAGTATGTTATTAGAATATACAGTTATTAAACATGTACAAATCTATTACAATGCTTTCGAATATCTTTGCGTAGCTTGAAAATTAAATTGATATCGCAAATACTAATCATCACAAAAAAAACCCTTTTATTCACAACATATTTTTTTAACAATCGGAAAAATATAAACAATTGCAGATCCAAAAAAAAATTAAACATCTGTAACGAAAACCTTTGATAAAGTTTTGCTTAGCAACCAAATAAGAATTCCACTAAACAAGTATTACCCAGTTATATCAAATGTTTCTTTGAATAAGTATTTATATAAAATATCAATAAACAGTATGCTTTGGCTGTAAAATTATATTTCTAGAGTTAAAGCTATTTTTCGCGGTCAGAAAGAAATAATGTCTTTGTATGACGAATTTTATCAATTTACTGAAACTACGAATAATTATTTATCACTATCTAAAAGAGGACGTCTTTTGATAAGACTTCTTGTGTTAAAGAAGCCCCTGATGCTTTTTTTATTGTCAAAACATCTGCTACAGCTGTCCAGGATGGCAACTTTCACTTTATATAAATGAATCAAGGCAAATATTTTCCTCTCAGTGGTTTCATTACTGAAATTCCGTGATGTTCCGAATAATTATGAAAGTGTTGCACATCAAGTGTCAAAAGTATCCAGACTCTACTTTAGTGTTACTTTACTATCAAAAGTTGCTTACAATGTAACGCAGCGAACAGATGTGGTTAACAGCGTTTCATTATGTAATGTTATTTTAGAAATAAATTGCTTTGCTCGTTAAATATTTCTGTTAAGGCTTTTGCTTGTTTTAATTCAAAGAAATATCTATTCCTAATAAGATTGCATGTATTCACGTTGGGATGGGGACGGTGATAATGATACCTAATGAAAGAAGATAATAAGAAAATTTAATATTTTAATGAAAAACATTCTCACAAAGCAATTTGTTTAACTTGACTTGTTCTTATTTGCAAAGAGAGAATTTTGTAATCGAGTTTCCATTTACTTTTTGATGTATTTTAATCTGAAATTTAGAATATTTGTATCTGTTCATGTTCAAACATTGATAGTTAAATTCTTAAAATATTAAAACAGTTCATGGACTACTTTTATTTAAATTCTTATTCCAGGCAGAGGTGACATCTGATGGGCAATTTGAAAAATTAGTATGCAAATTTCCATGATAATAACAATGGTAAATTATAAAGTATTTTACAGATATAAAAGTAATATCTATTTTTAAAACTCATTTTTAAAAACTTTAATTGATTTTATAAACTTTTTAGGGTCATAAAAAGAAAATTCTTTATCAAAATGCGGACGTTAAATTATTTTCCTTAAAGTATGAGGCCTTGAAAATACTTTTTTTTAAAAAATTAAGACCCAATAGACATTAAAAAGTATAAAATTTAGGAAAGTTAATAAAACTCCTAATTTGGTATTAATTTCATAAAATTACTATTATGTTGGAGTTTTTCCATCATCTCCTCACACTTTCATAAATGTAAAAAAGACGTAAAAGGTTTTCTTCTTTTAATTACATTGAAAGAAGTAATTTTAGTTTAAATCTGTTTTATTATTATTATTTATTAGCATTTTTTATCACTTTTAACTGTTCATAATTGAAATCAAATTCTAATATCATAATACAATTTTTTCGAATGTCTTTCATATTTTAATTGATAACTTTCTATTTCGCCGGTTACTTACATTATTAACAGAAGCAAATAACAGTATTAAACTTTTCATTTTACTAGTTTTCTGATAGGTAATATCAAAATATATTTTCAACTTAAAATAAGCTTATGCTTTTTTTTATTGCTGGCATGCTAATTTTAATATACACTTTATTATATTATTAAAGCTTTATTAAATTACTTTATATTATTTCCTCTTTTGCAAACATTTATTTAATTCTTTAGTGAACAAAAGATGTAAAAATATTATTAAAGTACTCATATATTGTACGAACTCCAGATTTTAATGAGTCTCCACAGTTTTAGAATTCTGTATATCTGAAAAAAATTATTTTTTAGTGTTATGTCTGTCAGTAAGTATCCTAGAAAATGCATCGCAACATCCAATTTTCTGCAACGTATTTATCTTAAATTTGACATTTGAAAACTCAAAATGTTGATGTTTATGATACTGCTATACAAATGAAGTGTAGTCTATCTGAAATTAATGAAATTCAGTCGAAAGATGAAAATAAGGTTGCAAAAATACGTTCAAGTTGATAAGAAAAACAACTCGGAGACAAGTTAGAAAGATTTTGCTGGCAGTTTTAACCCAAAAGAAGTTCGTTCATAAAATTGCGTGGACTTTTACGTTCCCTACGTCATTATCGCATTCCGGCAATCAAATTCCATAAATATCGCAAAATGTGTCGGTCACCTGTGCTGAAATTGCATGACAGAAAGGCACGCGTTGTTTGGGTAAAAAAGCACATGCTTTGGAGGGATGAATGGTGAAATGTTTTCTTAAGTAACAAAAAAAAAAATCAATTTTAATTGCCCTAATAATTGAACATGCATTTGGCATTATATAGGGCGAAAAAGTCTCGGGTTCCTTTGTTGACAACCAGGACAGTATTCTTTCATGGTATGGGGATTTTCCATCCCAATGGAATAATAGATAACTTTTTTCTTAATAATCGACAGTGCTCTGGTGAGTTCGGCTACAACAAATCTTTTTGATACTGCTTCGTTCAGGGGTGGAGGGGCAGTCGGTTGTACATATAAAGAAGAGAAGTTCTCTGATGATTATTAAAATTTCCTCAAAAGTCACACTTCTAATCGAAAACATCATATGAGGAAAAAACAGGAAACCAACAGGACAATGCATTAATTCACATCTCCTACTCAACTAGAACGTGATTTACGCAAATATAGCTTGTATAGACACCAGCCCAAACCCGAATCAAATTTTAAAAAACTTTGGGGAATACTTGTATGAGAGGTGTATGCCTATGATAGTCAGTTTTTGACTATCCCCGAATTAAAGCAAAAAGTATAGAAGAATTGAATCTCATTATAGTTGCACATTCTCAAAACGCTATTTCGAAGCATGTCTGATATTATTTTCAAAATAATCCAGAGTCATGAATCCAAAATTTGAATTTCCATACAAAATATTCGAAAAGTTCATACATTTTGGCGGCAGCTTTTTTTTTCTTTAAAAAAATGATGTAAAAATTGTGAGATATTTCTTTGCTGTAATACACTTATGCTCTGATTTGATATGCGTATTAGTTTTTGAGATTATTGCGTCATCTGTTGAATTATTTCAAAAAATCACTTGTCAATATAATTGCGAGACGCACTGTAGAACGCCGAAAGTTATGAACTACCAAATCACAGCTGATTGATATAGTATAAATTTCTAGTCTTCTTAAGTCTATAATAATCTCTATGAAATTCAAAACCTTTTGACTACTGAGATTTCATTAACCAAAATATCTATTACTTGTATTCAAAATTAAATTCTGTTTAATTGCATTAATTACTTTTATGTACTATAGGGATGTATTTACATAAGACTGTTAAATTATATTTTTATTTACGCTGCACAGTGTAATTTCCAAATCACTGACTATAGACGAAACTTAATAACGATTAGTGTTTATTGAGGTATCCGGACGTGTGCGCTATCCTTTGGGTATCGTACAACAATTCACTGGGGTACAACTACTGCAGCAATTTCTTGATTTAGAGTTGAAGCTCGAAATCTTATTATCTAATTTTCTTCGGTACAATTAACGTACAGTATTTTTATATTAGTAAGGATTTTATAAATTACTATTTTTGCAGTTTTATTTAACATGATTTGTGTCACATTTATAAAGATAGAGCTTAAAAATAAATTTTTCATTCATCCCATGATGTGCTAGAGTACTGAAATTTTGCACATTAGTATGTTTTGATCCCAATTCACTATTTTTATATTTTCAGAGCTTACTTTTCGATTCCTCGTTGATTTTATTAATTCTTGATTGCATATGAGTGGCGCCACCTGATGGTAAATTCAGAAAGGATTGATTCCACAACTTCATAATATCTTCAAAAAAAATACAATTCAATACAAGAACTTTTATTATTTAGTTCTTTTTGTAGTCTAGTAATATTAATAATAATAATTTGCTATAAATGAAAAATTTAAATAATAAAATTAATTTTTAATAATTTTCTATTTAAACTTTTAATTAAAATAAACGATTCTGCTTTAAGAAACATTTATAAAAATGCGTTTTTAAAAATTATATATGTAATTAATTCGATTACCTTTCAGGGACATTAACTAACTAATTATATAAAATGAATGTGTAAATAACTTATTTTTTAATGGCTTTCCATTTATTTTCGAATATTTTATTTATTACCTTATCTTGCTTAAAATAAGTAGAATATTTCAATTTTACTAATTTTGAGCAAGCTTGGTTGCTTATTCCGCATTTCATTATTTTTTCTGTTCCAATTTTTATCGAAAGGTTCTAAAAAATGCATGCAACTTTGGGGTAAGGGGAAAGAAATTTGAGAACAAAGGATACTAAAATCCTTAATCAATAACAACTCACTTATAACTTATTTTAGTTAGTTTTATTTTAAAACAAAATCCACACTCGCTGTTGCTAAATATTTAATTATGCAATTTTCTTTTCTAAAATAATTTTTCCTGTCATTTCCATTGTTGTAATTGATAGTTAAGATATAGAAGCAAAATACTAATAGTTAAGATACTAAGATTTGTCTTTTCTACATCATATTTTTCGAACTGGTGAGATGAAAGCGCTCTTCATAATTTTATTTAATAAACTTCCAGTAAATCTTGCTATTTTAAGACAGAATTTTTCCAATGGCGTTTCGCATTTATCCATACAAAGCCGCTTAATACTTATGATGTTCATTCATTATTCATGAGAAGATGTCATACTTGCATACTTGTGACGTAACTAAATATCAGTTTATTTTATGTACTTATGACGTTGCAATATGCTGAATAGGTGCATCCAAAAAGCCTTTTGAAGCCGAAGGAAGAATTTTGTTCGATAAATAATAAGTATAACTATCCTTTACTATATAGGGATTTGAATAAATAGTGAAGCACACTTCAACAGGAAACAATGTTCATTTATCATTTTCATCCATGATATATTTTTTTCTCATAAACTGTCACGATTTATTTAAACACCCATCCTTCTCTTCACTTTATTTTACTATGCCATATCTCAATAATGTATAAAAGAGTTTTTTGTATTTGTAGTAGAATTTTATATATCTTAGAATATTGACAGATACTTTAAATGATTTTTGAAAAGAACTAAAATGCGTGAAAGGATGTTCTTGCTATGCACAGTAATTTTATGTTTTAATGCATAAATTTACTAATTATGCGAATTATTAATGACTTAGTCATCACATCACAAGATATTTTCATATCACATTACATCTAATCCTCTAGAATGCGTGCCAATTAATTGGTCACAGTAATTAAAAATTTCATGTCTTAAGACTGTAAGAGCTAAAAATTATATATAGCATCATATATGTTTCTTTTATATGCTTGATGGCCTCAATATTTAAATTCCATTTTATCCTATCATTACTATGTTATGGGAAGGATTCAATTCATTAATTATGAATTAATTATTACTATATTATGGGAAAGATATCGCTTTTGGCGTTTCATGTCGAAGATAAAAAACTGTAAAAATCCACCTCACTATAAACTCCAGGAAATGCTTTCTTATAAAGTTCTAAATTAAAGAAACGGCTCAAGAATTTCAAACATGACCTTTACAGTTTAAATACAGTGAAACTTGCCTGAAAACAGTCTGAATACAGTGATAGGTATTTAGAATTATTGCAATAAAACAATTTAACTTTTTGCATCAAAATACTCAGTTTCTAAAAGTTGTCAGTTAAAATTAATTTCACTAGTTTTCAGAAGTGAAACAACAAACTGAAAATCTAGTGGTATAACTTGGTGATAACTTAAAATATACAAGCAAATTTAACAAAACTTAACCATAATACCTATTATACTACGTTTCACTGAAGAACATAAGAAAGTTTTTCATAACATTTACTTTTGTGATATTAATAGAAACATAAAATTTAATGATTTCATACATACAGATTTTATACAAAGAAATTTCTGAATGGTGAATATGATCCCACCCCATACAGAAATACGAGTTGATAAGGTTTCTCATGCTGATTATGATGTAAATGAGTCGTATAGGTAGCAATGTCCATTGTTCACGTTAAGCAGTTCTAAGCCTATTTCGATTTAGAGAAGACTGGAAACTAGTAAGACGACATTTAAGAGCGCCCCATACATAATCAATGGGATTAAGGTTGGGAAAGTGTTCTGGCCATTCAATACGGACTATAGTTTCTCCCTCAAGAAATTAGTTCTCGAATAGGTGCTATCTGCCTGTACAACAAAGTCATCATCATTTGTGCCGGGATTTGGACGAACAATAACATTTTGAATGCCGTCTCTATACCTTTGACATTGAGAGTTCTCTGTGACAAAAAATACAGGATTACGCGTCAATAGAAAAAAACTCCTCCCCGAACAAGAGTAATACCCCCTGCATGCATGTCCCATTCCCGTGTGTTACACAAAAGGCTTTCAGTGTTTACATCTTTCCATATACAGGGTGCCCATAAAATAATTTTCCCTGTTTGGTAGCATGTACAGGTAAAACTAATGAAAGAAATGAATCCACGTTTCATATACAAGCTGTGGAAGGGATGGAAAGATGAATTCCATAGAAAAAAATTGGTACCAAAAGTTACCTATAGGGAAAATACTGGCGCTATGGGAATACAGTTATAAATGAATTCAAGAAATTCATCGCAAATAATCTTTTATTCGTCAATATTAGAGTCCCCTGGACGCCGTGCAACATTTTCAGTCTGCTAGCTTTCCCTATGTACAACATATTGCAGACTATGTATGACTTACTCTACTGATGCATGTAAACTCGGAACAGCCCATATTATGTCCTGTTTCAAGACATGTAAGTTTGCTTAAGAACAGCCACGGCATTACACTGTCTAGTGTAGAACAGTTTTACCAGTAAAGCATGTTGAGATAAAGTAGGGACCCATATTAAGAACACATCAACAATCAATCACGAACGAACTGCTAACAGGTTGTTTATTCTTCCCTTTTTTCAAGGAATTCATGCCGCTGCTGTCAGGCATGCACAGGAATTTTACATAATCCATCCCTATATGCAAATTTCCTAATTCGTACATGATAGCAGCGCCAATATTTCTCCTATCGACAACTTTTAGTCCGAATTTTTTTCTGCAGATTTTATCTTTCCTTGTTTTTCACAATCTGTATATGAAATGTGGTTTCATTTCGTTCATTCGTTTTAGCTGCAGATGCCGCCAAACAGATAACATTTTATGGCCACCCTGTATTAACTTCTCGAGAATTACTCTGTAAAGTAAAGCGGTCTCTTCAATGAATAGTATTGATTTTCACGGATTTTCAGTCCAGTTTTCATGACTACGTTCCCAATTCAAATGCTTAATGCTGTAACGAAATGTGAGAGAGGCGCGCGATACCTGCGCTCAGCATACGAATTTCTTTCATGCAGCCTTCTTCGTACTGTCGTGATTTCATACTATCCTTCTTGTAGCAGAAATAAGGGCAGAGATGAGGTACGTTCAAGTTTCAACCTTATTGTGAGTATCAATCATTTCAAGAAGTGATAACTCTTGATCTATCATCAATAGGTCTTCGAGAAGTTGAACCGGTAGTTTGAAATTGGTGTCACGACGGATTTCCACTGAATAACCGACATTTATATCTTGCAACCATTGACTGTTGGTCTATAGCTATATAAAGCAATTCTGCTGATAAATTAATTTTACACACATTTTTATACTTTTATAATCTCGAAATCGTTTAATAACACCTCTACATGAATTAAAGTTTTCTTCTAAACGACTGGTTTTAAACAGTATTGTATTTACGTAAAGCAAAAGCAATGCGATTCTTTTGCATATTGCATGTGTTGTAGCTTGCTTTTATTTGGTGTATATCCTATTTTCAAAGATTTCGAACTGATTTCAATTGATTGATCGCGTTTTTTACAGATTGTTGCTAACATTTAGAAACCATTGTAGTTAACTGCCAATTAAAAGTCGTTTTTGAAAGTTATTACATTCAGGAACCTATTTAAAATATATTTATTTAGCTTTAAAGAACAAAAATAAGTAAATAAATAAATAGTGGTATTTAATAAATATGGTATTACCTATCTCATTTTAGTCTCGCTGAAAAAAATAGACTCTATAAAATTATTCAATAAATTCAAATGTAGAAATCTTATTTAAAAAATAATGCATTGATATCTGAAAATGATGCGAGGTTCTTCCAAGAAACTTCCATGCAAAATACTTTAAAAGGTGCAAACATTAACTTTATATTTTGGACAAATATAAATTCTCTCATAAAAATGTATGGTTCATTTGATTATAAAATTCTGTAACATATAAACTTTGCAATAATAAAGTTATATTGTCGCAAAAGAAAGATCTGCACATAGTCAGTGTGCCTCAAAAGTTAAAGTACGCGCTTGGAAAGCACAAGGTTGGCGGTTCGAATCCTATCCAAGTCGTATTAATTTAAAGGTTGAACTTTAATTTGAATTTCCTACTATTCATTTGTTAAAGAAGCTTCTAGAAATTTCAATAACATTCTTTATAGTTCTAGATTATTCTGTAAATGTATAAATTCTGAGTTCCAAAAACAGTGGAATAATTCTTCGCCTGCATGCTACGAGTTATTTAAAGCCAATAAACTTGATATAGTGTTACTTTGCGACTTCTTATTTTTTGCATCTTCGTGACAATATTTTTAATGACAACTCGAGTCATTGTGAAATAAAAATAAGAGCAACACAAAAATCAGTTATAGATAACAAGCTTTGAACTATAAATATCATTTGTTATATAATTTTGAGTAGAAATTTGATCGACGAATCTACCTTGTAGTAAAAGAATATTTTTTAATTTTACATTCCAATCACATTTTATGAAATATACTATCCATCATAAGTACAAAAAAGATTTTATAGCATTTTAATACTGTAAAATCAATTGAAATAAATATATCAATAAATTTTTGATTAAATGGTAAAATTATAGAAAATTTATTTGAATATTTAAAAAACTTTCACGTTTATCAAAACTCAAATTTATGATAAAACATTACTAAAAAAATTATCGTGCTGCCTCTAAAGGATTGTCGCCAACCTGATTGAATGTTGGAAAATTGAACGGAAGAATTTACGAACTTTTTCGATATATCTGTCTCGGAATCTATCTTGAATATATCACGGAGTTGTGCAACAGCGACTAATTTTTTGAAAATGCAACATATATCTTATCAAATTAAAAGAGATTATCACAGAAATGATCGTTGAGTTATCATAATGATAAGAAGTTAAAAAACTGACTTATTGTTCATGCAATGAGCTCTCTTCAACAAATCCAGTGACCTACACAACGTATATCCAAAGATCGTTTTGCTCAAAATGCGTATCTTTCCATAATGTTGGATTCATATATGCAGAAATGTATCTATTGGGGTATGCAGTAATTCAGGCAAAATCGACTGCAGATAATCACGGTATTTGCTCAGGATTAGTACAAACTGAAAGAGACATTGCAAAATGACATACATTTAATATTACGATAATTTGCTACCGTATTCCTAAACGTTTTTCCACATCTGAAGCAAACTCGTATAAATAAATCCTTTTTGAATCGAAAAAAAATTAAAATCAAGAAAGAAAGTCGACATTTTTTTTTCTTCTTATCGTCTCTAATCTTGGAAAGAATGACGATATTTTTTTTCATTTAGTTTTCAACTTTCTCATGCTTAAGTAATTTTTTAATTACTCTAAGAAGTCACTTTTAAAATTATTTCAAAGGCTTGAATCCAATTAAGAGCTTTTATTCTAAAGCCTTCAGATATCTTCAGCAATTCAAAAATTTTGAAGTTTCAAGGCTGCAATGATTTTTTCTTGCGTATTACAAAATCATTACGTAACAGAAAAAAAGATCAGTTCTATATTTTCATTTAATTTATAAAATTATCATACACAATAATAATAAAAACAAAATACTAAAAAAAATTCAAGTGCCTATCTCGGTGATATGTTGGTTGCATTATTCAATAAAATTCCATTTAATTATTTCTAAACGACTGGTTTAAGGGCAAGAGATCGTTAGTAATTTTATCTATGAAATCGATTTCTATATTAGCTGCAGATCGATTTAACAAGAACATTAAATTCATTTCAGTGTTTGCTGATAGTCAGAAGATAAAGAAAATAAAAGAAAATCAATCTGTTTTCTCTTCTAATGTACTATGAAAAATGTTTTCTCTGTTTTAAGAATACTTTTCTGTGTCCAAATTATATTCTAATCCTATTGAATCGCCACTTACTAAAACAATTCTTTCTCGTTTTTTGCTATTTGGGAACATATACATTTTAAAAGGAGATTAAAAACCGTTATTGCAACAAACTTCATTCGTCTTAGACAAACTATAAAAATTCAGCACGCTTGTTATAAAAATATTTTCTCATTTTTAAAAGAAATATTTTAATCATATTCACTATAAATAGTGAAAATAGATTAAGGTAATCAAATGCAAAACATCGAGCTGCAAAATATCCCTTAATTGTTTGTAACTTCTGAAAAATTTTTATTCAATAAATAAAATAGATTAAAAAGTTCCGAATACGTTATAAAAAGTCAAGCGTTGATTAATAAGGAGCTTTATGTGTCATGAAAACAACATCTTCGCAGAATAATGCAATTAAACATGCCAAACTTGGCGATAAACAAATGCTTTATTTACTTAATTTTTAAAACTGTTTTTAGTCTTATATAGTGTTATATATATATAGTGTTATATATTTAGTCTTATATATTATCAGTTATATATATTTTGTCTTTTATATATAAAATATGTTTGACTTAACTGTTTTTAACTGACTTTAATTGCAAAATTGTAATTCCTTCTTAATATATGATTTTTTCCAAAAAAAGAATTCGCGTTTGTCCTTCGAAACAGAAATGTAGCTTTATAGCTCTAAAGTTGAGATTGTTTGTTGTATAAATGTAAGTCGTTAAATATTAATTAAATGATACACTTTCAATTTATGAATTTCAAATATAGTGCGAAACCATATTAGTAATAGTCAAAGAGCGATACAGATTTTTGGTACAATGCCCAGTAAGCCCTTTACTGGGCATTGTACCAAGCATAAAGTTAGCATAAAGTTAGAATGTTAAAAATTAAATAACAAGAAGTTGCATTGAGTAAAAAGAACAGAACTACTTCAAAATTAACACTTGAGAGGCACTGTAATAAAAAATCTTAATAAAAACAGTATTTTTGAGGTTTTTTAATATGTCAATAGAATATTTTGCCTATAAATAATTTAACGTTATTTTTTCAGGAGGGACCTTGCCGAAGTGTATGCCACACATGAAGACTCCTTCATACTTGGTAGACATTCATGATTATCATTTGGGATTTATTAACTGCCATTTGCGTCAGGAGAATAAAATTGGTAATTCAGATTTTTTTCTTCAAATATTTTTATTCAAACCGTAAATTTCTCAGAAAGAATCAACTCTTCAGTAGTATTTTATAAGTATCTTCATCTTTGGAGACTTCTGAAAAAAATTTGGTTTTTCTCTCAGTAAACTTGCACTCCCTTCATTTGTTTAATTGAAAAGTAATCGACAGAAAATTCTTATGAGCGTTTGCGTTTATCAGTAAATAATTCTTACAAAGAAAGTATATATAAAATTATTTCATTTCGGATTGTAAATTATAGTTTTAGCTAATGCGAAAAATATTTCAGTCATTCAATATACTAACAAAGCTATACATAATAATTTGCGTCTCAAAGAATTATATAGTATCCTTCTTAAAAGAGCCTGAAATAGCAAATTGCTTGCTGGGGACATATTATAACGTCACTGCTTTCTGTGGGAAGATTTCCTAGCCTTATTGTGAAACTGAGAGCTAGTGCTAGATATGAGAGAATTATTTGCTTTTTAGATAATAGCAAAGTCTGTTTATGTGCTATCATTATTTTATAAAAAGAAAGCCTAGAAAAAATATTTCCTCTGTTGGAGCTATTACATTATATAAGAAGCTTACTTTGATGTCTTTAGATAAATTGATAATAAGATGATTTAATGGCACCACCATTGACGTCGACACTGATTATTCTCATCATCAATTAAGGATACAAAATGATGATGCCTCTAGAGAAAATTTGGTGATAAAATTCTTTTGTTAAAATACCCTGCATTTCAGAAACTTTTTGTTCCATCTATAGATCCTCCTGGATCAAACTGTTGTTTTTTTTTACTAAGTTTTATTTATTTTGATTTGTTTTATGTTCGCAAAATTGCAATTCTGTAACAGATTTTTTTTTATTCATGTCCTGATGTGCTAATGTTTTGGACGCCCGATGAAAATGTGTTATTTTAAAATTTTCACAACTTAGTTTTGTTCATCAGAATAAATAACGATTAATACCAACTAATCTAGAATTTACGTATAATATTTAGTTGCATTCAACTTTTCTTGTACTGAAATGTGAAAAAAATTGAGATATGTGGGATATAACATAATTCTCATGCTTTCAAAACACTTCTGGAATGTAATTAAAAGTATTCTTGGAGTTCTTAATTTTATTTTTGTCAAAATGAGCTCTTGTTAGGATCTACCTCTATTATTCCAAACGCCTCAATTATCAATCAAGCAATTAAATTAAATTTTCACTTCATATACCTGGAATTAAAAAATATTGATTGCGAGCCTCATTATATATTGATAATAATGCATTGGAAATAATTAATAAAAACGGTTTTTAAAAAATATTTTTATTAATATGTTGAATTTTATTTTAAACTAATCGTATTTGTTTGCACATAAATTTTTAGAATCACTTTTTTTTTCAAATTAATTACAACCCGCCAGATAATGATAGAAATTTTAATCCAATATATAGTTAATGAGATGCTCTATTTTTGTGAATAAATTTGTAAACTTGAATAAAACAATTTCTCTATATGATAATATATCTAAGAAATTACTATTTTCAGAGATCATTAATCAACTTTCCAGTCTTACCAGATAATTTAATTTTCAAATATTTATAAGTAAATAGTTATCTTAGATATTGAAAGGCATTTAGATGAATGACAGTACTCTATACCTACATGTTCCTTTTCATCTTTCATATTTCTCTCTTTTCCAAAGGCTAAAAATCTCTTTACTCAAAATGTTTTATCTTTGGACATAGAATATCTCAAGACACAGGACCCTCTGAAAGATTTTATCGAACTCAAAACACTATAAGCCTACCTAAAAGATTTCGATTCATCAATAAGTGATGACAACATTTCTGTGTAAAATGGATGGGTAAAAATAGTATTTATCCTTACTTAACGGTAAAAATAGTATCTATCTTCACTTAAAAATAAAAGTATCACCCATCCTTTTTTAACAACAACTCTCAGAATAGACGAGAGATAAAAATGGAACAAATAATTTGAGGTTACAAAAAGTATCCAGGTCTCGTGAATTATTTGATCATTTAAAAGAATCTGTATCAAATCGAAATAAAAAAAAATATGGCGTAGCGTTCTTTTTCCTTTTATGGGTAAGACTGCCCTTAATATCCAGATATTTTATAAAATACAGCAAATAAGAAAAAACGAGGTTTCTGAATTTTTTTTGAAAGTGGGGAACGATTCACCGGAAATTTTGTATCTGCTGCAGAAATATGAGGTACAGCAGAAAAGAACGATTTTATTTTTGGTGAGTCATTCCGAACCGAACGTAATTATAATACATAGTAAATAGCTTCATTAACTTTCTTAAGAATTTATCGTAATTTCTTTTAATTAAGTTATGACATATTTACTTTATAATTTTATGACTTTTAAGGCATTCCAATACTTTTATTTTAAGAGTTTCAATATGAAACTATGTCTTGATGTGGCAAATTCGATTCTAAAACTGTAACAAAAAAATTTGCTTCACTGCGTAAAACTACCTTCCATCTAGTCTGCGATATCCGATTTTTTTTAATATGCTGACAGTCAAAGATCTATACAAATCTGCGATAAGACAGCATACATTTTGCTGCTTTATTTGGTTGCCTCTAAATAAAATTTATTAAAAGAATATAATTTTTAAATTTACATCTACAATCAGCAATGACTAACGCAGGCCGATTGAAAAGTATAATTTCATTTAAAAATGATTGAAATGACCTGAAGGAAAAGCACAAAGTTAGTCACTTGTAGCTGACGAAGTAAGAAATAAAAGAAGGCTGTCAGTCACTGGTAATTGACGTGATCTGAATAGAGTTCAGTTGCAATCACCAGTGACTGATACGTCGCTTAACGTGCTAAAATTAACCTCATCTTTTTCTGAGTGCAGATACAAAGCTGAATATTTATAGTTTATATTTCGTATCTCATAAAAGAAAAATATTATGCCCTGAAGTATTTTAATAAAAAAGAATGTGGCAATTAAATGAATAACAATTGCATAAAATTTTCAAATCACAGCTTCTTTAATAAAAGAAAACTTTTACATTTCTCAAATGCTGAAATTAAGAAAAGTACATGTTTCGGAGGAAATATTGTGTAATATCTAAAATAGTGTACAAGATTGAAAAATAATCTTTATTGCCCTTTTTTTATTAAATTGCATAGTACAATTGAAATAACCTTACTTTGAAGTAAATGTTGTAAAAAAGCATTACCTCGCAGTAAGTTTTGACATTCCATACATTTTATCTGAAACTCATAAATTTAGTTTGAAGATCAAGGTATTCAATTCTAGTAAAGGCAAATGAAAACGACCAATAAACAATGATAGTTATTCATAAATGCTTCTTTGCTAATATACTATTCCTCTGTTCTTTTACATGTGTCAGAGTACTCTCAGGATTCGTTACTCATTTAAGATATTCAGGGTTTTTTTTAATTCACTTTAACTTTGTATTTATTAGCAGAGACATAGTTTATTATGTTGAATTTTTCTTTCTTTCTTTAATGTATGGAAGTTTTTTAAATAATTTGAAATATTTACATTAATAAGAGCTAATAATATTTCTGCATTCAAATGCAGTATGTCATAATATAAAGACATTTTTACATGCTATATTTTATTTCAATTAGAATATAGTAGTCGTTAGCTCCGAGCAATAAAAATGTGATATATCACAATTAAATTCCGAAAGAAACTAAGAATATTCTCAGAGGCTTAATCATTTTTCTGCCCCATGCAGTTTCCAAAAGTATTTTTTAAAAAGATATCAGTTTTGTTAAACTCTTTGAAATTTTAATGAGATGCAATAAAATAGAAAAAATTATGATGCAAATTTCATGTGCCATTTTAGCAGGGGAAAAAATTAATAATCTCAGCAACTACTTTTCTGGTAAAATTGTATGAAATATTAGATTTAAAGTTATGAAGAAGAAGCCAAACATAATTTCTATGAAATTAGTTTGAAATTCTATAAGACAAACAGAAAAAATGAAAAAGCATATGAATATTGAATGGATTCTTCGTAAGATTCCATGCACCTTTAACTTCTATTAAATTCGAAACCAAATTCTATAATTTGTGTACACGAACCTAAATATGCCATTTTGAGTTAAGAAATGTCAGTTTAGTGTGAGGCTAATATTTAAAGATAGATTTGATGTTTCAACAACTCATTGTCATCTTCCAATTAGAGACTGTCTCGTAATAATTTTAAACCTAGATTTTAATACTAGAAAACAAATTATATCCATTTGAAAGGTCAAAATTTAGCAAATTATTTTTTTAATTTTGCAATATTTTGACTTTTGCACTCGGATGGTGACTCACTCACCATTCAAGAAGGTGCATATTTTGACGCTTTATTTGCTTATTTTTTAATTTTAATTGTTAAAAATACTTAGGAAATGGCAAGAAATGGAAAATATAACAAAACAATTATATATATATATATATTTTCGGAGCAATGAACAAGTCCTTGTCTTAAATGAATATATATACATAGAATTACTTTTCCGAGTGCAAAGTGTTAATATCCTAATGGCGTTTAAAACAGAAATATATCATACATAATCATGAATATTAATTTCGATGTAGCCATACATATTCTATTTTCCTAAGAGCTTTCTTTATCGGAAAAAGAAATTATTTTTTTAAAAAAGAAGACAGCTGTAACTATGGTCCTTTAAAAGCATTAATCATTTCAATAGATCTAGAGGATAAGTTCAAAGATAAAGTTACTACTTTGTTTTTATACAATATGACAGAAAAGGTGTAAAGATAATCGATGAACGGCTTCTTAGATTTGAAATACCACTTTATATTTCTATTTTCAGCCCTCATCAACTCTTCTAGAATGTTTTTATCCGTAGATCCATGATTAAAGAACTCATATTTCTTCTAATCCGAAAATGCAATCCATATCTATCATTAAAGTTTCGATTTTTTACTCAAACGAAGGAGGATAAGAATAAAAGTAAGGAAAGAGTTTCTATTTAATTATGGCGTTTTTTGGAACAGGAGAGAATAAAATATCATATTATTATCGGAGGAAAGATGAAAATTTTTTCTTTATAATAGAAGCGCTAGATTCAACTTATTTTTAGCAAGATAAAAATATATTTTCTGTACTATATGGTGATCTTTTTTGTAAATTTGTTTATTTATGGTGATATCTGATCATAAATTATTGCCACACACCTTGGCATTATAATTATTTCTTTACACTAAAAGAAAATAGTTATTATTTTTATGATTTGCAGAAATTTTTATTTCATGAAAAAAATCTCTACTCTTGAATGAAATATTGATGATATTTACAGCAAATATTGCTTTAAATGTTTTGAAATTAAAAATTTTAATTCAGTTTGGTTAATCTGATTAATGTCTATTTGATCCAATAGTTCGTATGATATATTTGTAAGATTCTTAAAAAATATTGGTAATTGATAAATGGAATCGATTGTTTTTTAGAATTAATAGCATTAGGATGAGTTGACTTTCTGGACGGTTTCTTCAATTGCTCTTATAAGGAATATATATAAAAGCAAATATGATTCAGAAGGCAAACAATAAAGCTACTTGCATCGTTTGGAAACTTTTCTACCTTTGTGATACATCAAAAATGATGTATAAAAAAACAGACCTCTCTCATGAATATTTGTTGACCTTGATAAGTAAATTAAGCGTTTAGAATCAGCTGGAGCAAACCACAATTTTAGCTAAGCTAATTTAGGCGAATTGAAAGAGAACCAGTTAGAAAATGCTGTTATTTGTATCAGGACTATAAAATCTATTTTATTAATTCTGGTTTAGAAATAAAATGTTAAACTAAAATGCATTTCAATATGATGCCTTACTCAATTTAGCAAAAATTATTGGCTCCATTGAAATTCTATCATCTGTATTTCTCCTGCTGCATATTAAATTTGCTTATAGTAAATTTCGTTTTTCTGACGTTAAGTGGAAGTTTAGAGAGAAGTATATTGTCTGCTGTACTGTCTTTTTCCTCTGATCACTGAGCCAAATTTTAAGTCAGTCTCTCATATTCTTGCTGTTGGTTCAAAATAAAACATTGATGTAATAACTAATTCTATGAAATTCTGTTTCCATGAATATGGCTCTGTTTAATATTTATAAATCATAATATTAAGGTTGATATTGGACACTAGACAGAATTTGTTTTAATACCTACATTAAAACATTAATCTAAGTAACAACTAAAAATACTCCCGAGTTACCCTCGGTCTAGGAATTCAGTTGCGAGATGAGAAACTTCACTAATTACTTTTTTGTACACAAAAAGTAAGTGTTAAAATGATCAAAAAAATTAGACCGTGCGGATTTGATAATCTTCATGATTCAAACCACCCTCAAGTCGAAAGTAAACCAAACTTTTTTTCATTTTTATATCTGTCTATCATTTAGTTTGTTTGACTCTGAAGACGATAATTCAGAACCACTTTGACCTAGAAAAATGGAATTTGGTATGTAGTCTTAACATCAAATTTGTAGAATTATGTTCTCCTGTGAATGGATTTCTTTTAAGTGTTTAATAATACCCATTCACAAGATGTTTGTGTACTCGAGTGTAAGTGAAGGCGGAAAGGGAAATATCTGAAGCGTGGAACCGTATCAAATTTCGAACCAAATCCTTCAATGGATTGACTATTCATTGGTCTGTACATCCTTATGAATTCAAACTCGATATCTTCAAAACGCAATGATTTTTATAAAGGATAATTAATAAGCGATTTCTTAACTAAAGTTGCAGTTCTGTGTCAAGTTTAGATTTTAATCATTGTCCAAAATACGTATTCAGGTTTATTCACTATACCAAGAATAACAAAGCTCTCATGTGCTCTGAAAATAAAAATTTGAGCTATTTTGACGTTCCTGTCTTGTCCAATTTCCATGCAATTTTAAGGGGGATGAATATCACCTTTATTGAGGAGTGCGCGAGAAGGTTTCGGGAAGACTACTCCCGCTGGTTAATAATAGTAAGTAGCATTTCTGTTATGTTTTTTTATAGCAGCAAAAATGGTGCTAAGTGCAGCGATACAAAATTTTCTAGTCTAATAAATGTAATTTCTGAATCGTAGAGTATGAATGTTCACATATTCCCACCAGTGTCATATCCATTACAGCGCCTTATAATTCAGAAACTTCTGATGATTTAAATAGTACACTATCAGTTCCAGATTCGTGAATATAAAAAAAACAATTTCGTCTCCACATTTTCTAAATAAAATAATTTTTTCCATTTCCAGTCCTTTTTTTTAGTACTGATTTTCCAATTTCCTTCAGACTTCCGAATCATTCTGTGCTTTCAATTTTTTTTCAAATGCATGTGCACGGTGAAAATCGAAAATCTCAATTACAAGTAAATTAATATCTGTTAATTGTTGCTTCTTTTGAATTTAGGATAGTTCCATTTAAACTGCATTGATGTTTTCATAGAACTATTAAAAGTCTTCTGTTATTTTCCAATTCTTGTGTAATGTGAACTAAGTACTTCATATGATTGGCTGACGGCTTCTTTAGCAAAAAAATGATAAAATTTTGCTGATAATTGATGTTGTACATTGCAAAATTTTCAAAAAAAAACAAATAAAATAATTTCATTTAGATTCGAAAGCTGATGTGCAAAAGATTCAAATGCCTCAATAAATAAAGAGAGGAAACTTTAATAATGACAATAGTATTATGAAATATTGACTATTTTTGTAAGACTAGAACTTCAACAACGTCATTGCATTCAGGATATAATATTCATGTAAAAGGGTTTATCTGTCCTTATATCCCGACCTACGCGGCATTTACTACAAAAAAAAATGTAACACATGAAAGGGGATCGGCCATTCACAACAATTTGTTCTCTTTTGGTCCCGGTCTCACTTCATGTGAACTCTGTTCATTTGACTTTATAAAAATGACACTCTGAGTCTAATTTTTATATTCTTTTTTTGAATGTTTTTTTCGCATTTAATAAATGGCAAGTGCATCATTGTTCAAACTTCATTTATTTGAACTTATATACATCCAACGCCCCTCTCTGAAATGGTGAAGTTTAACCTGAACATTCATGTACTTTAATCTTATTATAAAATTTAATTAATTTAAAAAGTAAAGATTACTAATTATAAATTAAATTAAAAGAGTAAATATCTGAAAATTCTATTCAAATACTAAAAACTTTTCAAGCATCTCTGAATATTTCATCTTTGCACGTTAAAAATAAGTAATTTTCACAAGAATTTCAAGTATTTTATCTTCCTTATCAATAATAGTAACTTGTTACTATCACCTCATCAATAGTCACTTTTAGTGTTACTTGACTCTATAAAATTTTTTAATAACATGGACGCAAGAGGAAATTTGAGATAAATGGGCATTTTCAAGTATTTCTCAAAATTAAATTAAGCTTCTAAATCCGGGAAACAAATAACAAGTGTAAGCGA
Source organism: Argiope aurantia (assembly GCA_026543865.1). Taxonomy (NCBI): domain Eukaryota; kingdom Metazoa; phylum Arthropoda; class Arachnida; order Araneae; family Araneidae; genus Argiope; species Argiope aurantia. Next base: position 124,330 of record JAPMOR010041065.1, on the reverse strand, counting down.
ATTTATCACTTGACAAAGAAGAAGAACAAATCAATGACTTTCAAAAAATCAAATCTAAAAACATATAATTTTTCTGCTGAAGTAAGTAGAATATTATGGATCAAAAAAATAATTAAATTATCTTAAGCAATCGATATTGTATTCATTCTTTCATCTGCTATTTTTTATCTTAAATGCAGTTCAGTATTGATTTCATGAACTTCTCCCAATACGTTATCTAGAATTCTATTACAAATCAACAATAGAACTTATGTCTTTTTAAAAGATGCTGGAAAGCTAATGGAGCGTATCTTTACAAGTAATAGAGTTCAAATGCCTTATAAATTTGATTTCTGAAGTCACTTAGAATAATTGGTGTTTGATAATCAGTTGAAGAATAAAAGTGGTAAACAATGTAAGTGTCAACCAAACACAACATCTTCCACATTAAAACTTCATAATTCTAATAAAATTTATTAATAATTAAAAATAAAATTCATTAATAATTAAATAAAATTCATAAAATTTCAATGAATGCTGTAAATTGTGATAAACCTGAAAAATTCCTCTAAGTGAAGTGTGTAAAAAGTTCATTACTGGGAACATTTTCCTTGCGATTCCTTAGCATTTTAAATTTTAACTCTTAAATATTTATTACTTTTTGCCTTCAATTTTCATGAGATTGGAATATATAAATGAGTACTAAATAGAATGTGATTGAGGATGTTTGAATAATATCAGGCTTGAAAACACCAGAAGACATATGGTCACATATCTTCTCAGAGAATTCCAATACAATCTAATTAAATGATTTCTGGGCAGAATTTTAGAAATACGTCTAAATATTAAAAAATGTGTGGTATGATTTATTCGTTTTTTTTTCTTTCTGTTTTGATGTCAATTCTGAAATCTAAAAGAATTGCAGTGGATATAGTCTTTATATTTTTCACTCTCATACGTGTAACATTTTGAAGCTAAGAGCTGTTATCCAAAATTCCGTGCCACACTAACATGAAGACTTTTGAGATTAAACGACATTTCAGATAATGTATCAAATATCCTGCCAGAGACATTTTTATGTAAGAGTTGCAATTCTCTTAAACGCTTGTTGTTGTTGTTTCTTATGGCATTTGCCATGGACAAGCCCGTTGTTCGAAGACAGCCGATTTAAGCCTGAGGGGGAGAGCCTCTTGTTTCTAAAGTAGCGCCATCTAGGGCCAAGAAAACGACTTTAGCTACACACACATCACAACCTTTTTTACGGGGCGGACTTCATTCACGCATTTCATTCACTCATCGGCAGATCGTAATTTAGACATGAATCAGAGAACGATCACCCCTGATCCAGTACTCCCAGTGGTATTACTCTTGACATGGAGGACTTTGTGACCACGATAGATTTTACGCGCGTCAGCCACCAAGCACGGGGGAAATCTTCTGCTCACCGGCGGGGTTCGAACTCGCAACCTAAGGGAAGCGAATCCAACGCTCTACCAACCAGGCTATCCCGGCCTTCTTAAACGCTTTATTGGGCGAATGAAAATAATGAAGAAAAATACTGCATAATTTGCAAGATTATTTCCTGCAAGTATTTTCACAAGAACTTTCCTGAACATTTATTTTCATCGAAATAGATAATTTTTTAAAAATTTTGAAAGAAAATTTTCAACAATCATAGGCTTTAGGATATAGTATAATGACATAAATTTAATAGCATTGTTCTATTTTTTTTCCATTGGAATTATTTTTTCTGCGAATATTTATTCATTGGATGTGCATTAAAAACTTAGCAAAAAATAAGTCACGTTCTAAACGTTGGATGCTTCATTTACTTATTAGATAGAGGAAAACATAAAGCGTCGTAAGCTGTATATATATTCTCAAGAAGTGTGCGTGTCTGCATATGAGTATAATAAAAGTAAATTAGTAAAGCTAGAAAACGTTTAATGTAAACTATTCTTTCGAAATTATAAGATTCAACAAGTGTAATTTTGAGATTTGCAAATGAAAATATTTAAAAGAAACAAATGTTTCAACCATCTGTATAAAAGCACATCAATTATTCAAAGCTCTGAAAGAAATTCTATTTTGCTCAATTTCAGCTTAAATCGTTTGATAATTCAAAGTTAAACCTTCAGTCTTTTCATTCTATAGCGGGTTTTATTAGTCAGGTCACATATAAGACGAAATGTATTATTTTAAATTCAAATTTATATTCTTTCTCCCTTTAGAATAAACAAATTTGTTACAGAATATTCATATGCATGCGCCATTTCTATTTCATATGACTCTTGGTAAACGTCAGACAGAAGACGAATTAATCCCCCCAAAAATAATATAGAATTACTTTCCTAGACAACTTTTTCAACGAAAACTTCTAAATTTATATTAAACGAAATAAAAATCAAGAACCCTTCATCTTAACGTTACATGTCTACGGAACAGCATATTTGGTTCACCGAGTTTTAAATAAGACAAAAAGTGATGGTGTGGTCGATAAAAATGAACAATTTCGTACTGTTCTAATTGCCCAGATCGGTGTGGTTGCAATATTAATTTTAAATAAAATTAAATTTAGATAGCTTTTTATTTATATAATGGAAATAGTATCAGACACTTTCTGAAATATATGAGAAATTTTAATGCTCTCGTAAAATAACTGTTCTTGCCCATTTTAAATATAAACTGTAACTACAAATATGTTTTCCTGATAAATTTTCTTTAATTAGAGGTTTCAAATTGAAGACACTGGATTACAAACTATTATATTGAATACATGCAACCATATAATAGGACTCTTCAGACACTTGAAGTATACTCAACCTAATGGATTTAGGATTACAGTTAAATCAGAGAGAATGAATTTTACTTCAAGTGCCAGAAATACAGAAGAAAAAAAAAACACCTTTTGAATAACTTTTCACATTTTTTTTTACTTAAATGAATTTGGAATAGCATTTCATTAACAATCATTGTAAAAGGAGAAATTCTACATCAAATATAATTTGATAATTTGATCAAACTCTTACAATTTTACGTCGTAGACAGAAGGCAAGAAAGATACTTCTCCAGATACTATATCACATTAAGAGTAGAAAGTTTAATCCCCACGGATTAACATACGAAAGGCTTACATATATGATGAAGTGGAAATAAAACCATGTCTGGGACATTTCGACCAAATGATTCGGAAGCGAAATTCTACCCCCAATCCGACCAAGGTCCATAATGTTGGTAAATGCCTCGTGCTACAAACTTTTAATTACTAAACTACTTAAATTATTCCATAGAAATCAAAATAAATAATGGAATAGAATAATCCTAAAAGATTTATGATTCTGTAATCTATAAAGGAATTTCTTGGGTTTTGCGCTTTGAATAACCATGCAATTATATGCATGTTGAAAAGCTATAATTCATCATTAAGATAAGTAATCTATTTACTTTAATTTATTATATATCCAGAGAAAATAAGTGATTTAAACACAAATAGCATTTATTTTAATATAATTTATCCTACATATATGTATATTATAGTAATAGACTAATCCTTCTGAGACTATCAATATATTGATAATGAGAATTATTTTATGCATTATGTATGCGAAGATGATTATAGTATTTATTTAATTTCTAAAGGTACATGTATACATTCAAGCTAGTATTTCGTTGACATTAATGGGTACTACAACATGAACAACAAGACAATGATCACGGAGAAAAACGAATGAACCTCTTATACATTTCCTTTACCGCTCGCCCTGCGATTCGACCTGACATTCGCGCAAATATGTTAATACACTAGATTGATTTCAAGAGTTTACATCAGTTCGTACATAATTTAGTTCTGTTATTTATTTACTAGGGTGCTATTTTTAACTCTTTATTATTGTTTGACTTATACATTTTTACACATCTTCAATTATACTCATTTCCGAATGAGCTAGATTATTCATATGCCAGCTATGAGTTCTAGATGATGATACTATTTATTATTCTTATTATACTGCTCATGGTGATACTATTTAGATTATTTGAAAGTACTCAGAATTTAATTATCTTTCAATCCATTTATTTGATTATATTTTTAGCTCATACAAGTAGTAGTCTGTTTGAGAAAAATTAGATTTTAAGATTTCATAAAATTTATGACAATGAATTATTAATTGAAGTGTAAAATGTAGAAATAATACTAAAATAAAAATAATTCTACCTTTTAAGTTACTAATAAAATATGTCGTAAGAAATTTTATTAAATTTATTTTTATATCTACCCTATAATTTTATGTAAATGCTGACTTCTTATCTATTATTTCTCACTAACAGCCAGTTTTTATTACTTAAATTTCTGGTGGTTTAGGATATTTCCCATCCATTTCCATTCCGGTTACAAGTGAATGCTTTTCTTTCGCTCAAAAAATGTCTAAGTTCAAACTCCATGAAATAAGCTTTCTTTTTATTTAAGAGCCTTATCTTATTTTTTTTTCATTTATTTCATGGAGACGAAAACTTTTTCTAAAATTATTTTTCTATTTCAACCTTAGTAAAATGCTTCCAAAGAGATAAAAAATCCTCGCGAATGTATTTTTTCCCCATTTCTGTCAACTTGTGAGTTTTGACTTAGTTCAATCTTTTATATAAAAACCATTTATGATTTAAATTTTATTATAATTTTTATTAAACGTGCTTTATTAGGTTCATATGGATTTTAAAGTAATTTTTATTTTCTTCACTTTTTATGGCTCAAATGATTATTTGTTGTAAAATAAAAAGAAACTTAGAAATACTTTATATTTAAAAAGTTTATTTCAGATTATTTAATTAATTAATTATACCCATATCATTTAGGGGAAAGACGAGTTATATAGACTGTCCATAAGTATCGAACAATGTGTGTATTTATGATCGATTGGTATATAGTAGGGATTATGATGCCAATGTTACCATCATTCCACGAAGTGGCACGAATAGTGGCAAAACTTTTTTGTGTAAATCTACCAGTGATACTTTCGAATATAGACTTGATATAATTTTGCACTTTTATATGTAAAAACAAAGTTATCAAACTATCGCTATTACCCATTCTAACAAATAATATAAATTATATATAAAATTTTCCTTAAGAGACACGTACTATCCGTTGTTCCCCCATTTGAATTATTTATTCATTATTAATTTTAATCCAGATCATATTTCCACCATGTACCCATCAAACTTCTCCAGTCCGAATTAAAGACATAAATGCTTATAAACGCAGATTACTCTGGCGATAACAAATACCATGCAGCCTCAGAAAAGGGAGGATTCTTATTTTTTCTCACAATCAAATGCATTTTTCCAAACATTGCACTACAATCCGACGAAATTCCCTAAAAAGGATTAATATTTACCTATTTTAATAAAACATCACTAATTCATTGTGTTATAAATATTCCCATAGAAAATCCATCAAGATTCGATTTTCTATCATACAAGTACTATATAAGGTTATACTAAAAATTTACGAAAGTTGATATTGCTTAGTGATGGTGTGTCTACATAAGAATGGGATTGTCATATATTCGAGACCCAATTCCACGAAAGGCAACTTTGTTCATAGTCCAGAGAGCATCAAATAAGTAATAATGAATTATACAGGGCTACGTTGGTATGGGGGGATATTTTGAAGAGTGGTGGCTTGCTGATGAGCAGCCTTTTCATTTGACTACGGTACAAATCTACAGAACAACTTCAAAATTGAATGATATCTCAGAAATCAAATCAATGCACATCAAATTAAATCTCTCAACTAGGAATTTTTAACATACAACAGCAATACACAAGAAATTTATATGCATTGATTGAATGTTTTCGTTAATATATAGTATAAGTATGGAAAGCTGGATGACGCGTGAGGTACCTTCTCAGCTTAGCAACCCACAATTTATGACATTTCTCCCTTGAGACCTATGAAGCTTAGAAGATAAATTTAATCCAACAAATCGATCCATCAACTTCATCGGCTTTCATTCTTTAGTGGACTGAATGATGTGAGCATACGAACTGTTTGAAGTAAAATTTGCTTTTATAACTTTTCTTTACAATAAATTGAAATTGAATTAAAAATAACAATTAGCAACCATAATAAAATACTTCAAACGGAATGCTGATAAAAATATTGTATTAACCTGTTAACTGGGTAATTAATTTATATTCAATTCGTTTTGCATTGAAATATTTCGTAATACTCAGTTAACAGGTTAAATATTCAGAATTAATTCTCATAGTCCCTTTTCATTAAAGTTTACTCGGATTAAAAGATACTGAATTTTAAAAATATTACTTTGTATTATATGCGAATGGAATAACTTCTCCGCATTTCCTAAGCCTTATTTTTCGAACCATTTTTCTACTAAGAAATCTCAAGAATACACTTTTATGTGCATTATTAATTTTCTTGTAAAAATATGCAGTATTTTTTCTATTTTTGGTTTTTTGCTTGTGTAGAATCAAATACCGCAACAGAATATGAAATTTGTATTCATAACGCTTTAATTTCAAACTATTTTTTCATGAATTGAACCAGATATTCAAAAGAGATCCAGATCAGTGAAAACATTAAGCCTTTAATCCTTTTTTTAGCTGTTATTTATTTATTTATGTACATTTAATGCAATTAAACAGACATCTAAGGTATACATTAAAATTAAGAGGGCAAGATGATGAAATTTATTGCTCTCTAGTCTAAAAAAATGCTTTATAATAGTTTTTGTCTTTTAGAAACCATATGAGAAGGAAAGGGGGCTTACAAATTTAGATAGTTTCGGATGAGAAATGTTTTTCCTCCATAAATTTGATAACGATATACACTTATGATTTTTCAAAACATGCAAAATTGTGCTTTATAACTGTGTTTGGACCGACAAGATCAATATATTTTGACAGAAAGGATTAAAACATCAATATACCACTAGATCAGAAATACAGTTACTACTATTTCAATATATTTTTCCTACTGATTCAGGGAATTGGATGAATTTAAGTGAAGTGAAACAACTAAAGCTTCAATTTATGATAGTATCAGGAATGCAAATTCCATTTTCTACTGTTTTCCAATTAAAAATTTTTTTTATCACATTCATATATTGAATACCTTCAGTTCTTTCTCTGATCAGCAAAATTGGATAATTTTCTTTGTGTATATCATTGCAGCAATTTACTCTCGTTTTCCTTTGCTCTCCCATCGTAGTGTCAACAAAATTGCTACCTTTTCCGCCAGGATAGGTATCCGAGTAATTTTTTGCACATACCTTTTATTCTGATTTACTTTTCTTTGCTCATCCTCTGGGCCTTGCTTAATTGGTGTATTGATCCATACAGCAAGAGCTGACTTTCCTTTTATCTATTTGTATTCTTCTCTCTTGTCGTTAAAAAAACGAACCAGACCTTCTCGAGTTATTGGAGTGCGAGAAGTTTTTTTCCTTTTTGGTCTGAGTAGAATAGATTGCTTATAGAAAAGCTCAAATATAAGCTAAAAGAGACTTTAATTTATACATATGTTTTGTTTTGAAACCGATCTCATAATTTTGTACCTTAGTCAGATAGTGAGAATGATACCATGTCCCCATCTTCAATTTTCAGCATCATAACAGTGACATTTGGCTCCGACGGATTTAATCTGAAGTATGACTGCTTGGCAATTCTTGGACTGAATCGGGTTTCGAACTTGAAACCCTCCAGCAAAAAATCCAAGACATTGCTAAAAAGTCATAGAAGCACATAAGAAATTCTAAACTTAAACACTTGACATCATTTACGATTAGTTATAAGAATTTAGTAATGTTTCAAATTCACTCATTTATTATTTTAAGACTTAACAGTAATATAGTAACATTTTCGCTGCAAGATGCTTTTGATAGTTTCTGATTACTTTAGTGTAATAATATCAACTAGTACAGGAGCATGACTGCCACATGGTAAAATCTGTGCTTCAGGTTCAGAACCCAATTTATCAGAATCTTCGTGCAGATGAGGTTCCAGGGTATGTAAAATCTGTCGAAAAATTAAACGACTTGCCTTTTATGTGGTGCTGAAGTTAAGATAAAGGATTATGACTTCAGATATCTTTAAAGAGAGATGTTAAATTAAATATAGATGCTTACGAATTTTGCAGGCGGAAATTCTATAAAGCAAGTAAAGCATTTAACAAAATTTACCGTTACCGTTTCAGAATAATATTTTCAAGAAGGATAGAACAGATGTTTGATATAGTTAGATAAACATCCCATTTTGAAGTAATACTAGAATTAATCTGGAACAACCTTCGTAACTGTGGACAGCAGTCAAATGGCAATGAAGACACTTGAATGAAAACCTCATTCCAGATTTTCCCACCATGCCGTGGTAGGACATTTGTCCTCTACGGATTTAGTGTGCAAAAGACCCGCTTCAATGGAATAGAGTTTCGATCCTGGATCCATCCAACCCTGAAAGCCAGATCACCACGACTCAAAATTAAAATGGTACAAACTCTTTAAAATTATAGAAAGTTCCTTATTGCAGAGCAAGACAAATAAATGTATGCAAAATAAAAGAGAGTAGTATAGCTTTAAAATATGTAAATACTAAAAACGACCAATCGATTCTCCCAGAAATCCATACTTTAATAAAAACAAAATCCTCTCGGAAAGTTGGAAGGCAAAGGTAGATTCCTTTATATCTAAGGTTCTATGTGGTAACACATAAATTGTTGATGTTAGAAACAGTCAATATTAGGGCTTGAAAATCCCCTTTATTGCAGATATTGCGGTTATCGAAAAACTTTAAATACAAAAGTTGTTTGTCTTAATGAGGCGCTAATTCTGGTAATTGGATTTATTTTTCTATCTTGAACACTAAGAAAGTCATAGCGAAATGAAAATGTCAGCCCCTCCTTCCCAATATTTTCACCCTCTTTGAATTAGATGGACTATTTACGAACTGCTTCGAGATTTTTACATTTCTAACAACATATTAAAAGCCAGTTAAAATCCAAACAAACTTCCTCTAGTTATCTTGTTCACACGATAACATGGGCAAAGCGTTATAGGCATATAATAAATAATTTTATATACAGGGTATCTATTGCACTGTATGGAACGAAAATGTAGATTTATTTATATCGTTTCTGAGAACTTTTATTTAGAAAATGCGGAAAAGGCAATTTGCGTTTTTACTTTAGTATTGAATAAAAGATTTGTTTACGCACATTTATTCTTTTGAGAATATTATTACATTCTTTTCTCCTCTTTTCCCCTCACCATTATATTTTATGACATTTACTGATTTCCACCATAAGCTGTTAAGATAATAAAGGTTTAAATTTTTCATATTTTCATTTCCTAATCTGACAGGATCGATTACAGGGCTATGTACCACCATATAAAAAAAAGACTTGAAATTGAGAAGAAAAATTCTCAGATAAAGTTTCAGTTATTAGGAATTGTATTTTTTCCCCTCCTCGATGAATTGTATCATCTCTTCACAAATCACAATCACATGATCGAGAACTTCGAACGAACTTTAAGCGAAAAGAAGAAAAAAATACAGGGATACCAAAAGAAAAACCATTTAGAGTTCTAACAATTCAAAAAAAATACTTAACCTTTTCACCTGATACTGATCATGAAAAATAATTATGAGTTGAATAAACTTGTTCAATAAAAAACGTCAAAATGTCTTTTACACAACTTGAAAGACAATTAAATACCATAAACTTAAACCGAGCGAAAGTATTAAAAGTTTCCTATTGTTCAAAAAGTAAAATAAATAAGCAAAAATAGAAAGTTTAACGGAGGGAGAAGCAATAAAAATTCATTAAAGGCTTAAAAGGACTAAGGCACCAAAAGTATCTTAAATTTTTAACACGTTTTAGTGAACATGATACAATAATGTTTCTTTGTTTCACAAAATTACGAGTGAAATCACGCAATATAAAAATAAATTTTATTAGAATTTATCTTGAAGTTTTCAACAAAGCTTAGTAATTATTATGGCTTTCTAAGAAAGGAGGAATTTTATTATTTTTTTAAATTTTATTTCTTAAATAATCTTTTGTAAACTTTATAATTAGTTCTGTGCCTGATTTTAAGTAGTAAAACAAAAATTCATTACAATTACTTAAGATTATTCACACTTTCTAATAGAGTCTTTTCCTTGTTTTGTGTAAAGTCGTGTAAAAATTTACAGTTTTCTTTCTTTATTTAATGTACAATGGTACATTGTAAAGGAGACGATTGTTAAAATAACTTAAGATTTCTTAAATTAAATCTATCCTTTATTTTGCATGAATTCATGTAAAAATAAACATTTATCTTTATTAAACTTGGCACATACAATAATAAACTATTAAAAAATAGAATGGATGTGGTAAAAATCATTTATTATAATATTAATTCGTCTTGTATAATATTTAATAGAAGTATAAAAATTTATTTTACGCGAACTTTGTAATTAATTGTATTTTGATAAAGATTTCAATATTTCAAATGAATATATTATGCAATGCTTCGATTGAACGTTAGGGTATACTTGTGCCATATAATTTATTATATATAAGCATATGGCACTAATATTAGTTTACATGTGGAACATGTAAGAAATGCCGTTTGGACATTTTTAAGTGAGTTTAAAGAATATTTCAGATGAAATTTCAAATCAATGGATCTTATTAGAGAATTCTTCTACCTTAATTGGTACACATTCCACTTAGGAAGGAAATGACCGGCGTTATGTAATCAATTTCTTTCACCAAACTTCTTAGATCAGCTAATTTCACTTTAATCGAAAGTCATTTTCACGTTCAGCTCTTCAATTTGGAAAGAATTCCATAAATCACCTATTTGGTGATCGGTGTTAAATGACCTATTTGGAAGTATCATTTACCAAGTAAAATTATACTGAAATAATTTTAAATAACTCTTATAAGATCTTTACACGCTTGAATTTTGCAAATTAAAGCAAAAAAAGATGTTAATTTACATGATGAATTAAACTACATCTAGCAGTTATTATGGAGACTAAAACTATAGACCTAAATAATCTAGTTTAGTTTAATTATATTAACGTCCCTTTTTAAAGCAACACTAGGGCTATTTTGGGAAGGATTTAGCTTATTAAATAAATTTATTTTGATTAATCAATTAATTTGGTTAATTAATATTTAAGTAACAAATCAAAATATACCATTTAGTGTGAGATCTAAGTTTCTGTTTTATTGAAAAATGTGTCGGAACTTATGCCAACCTACATAATTTCATGCAAATATTCATGAATTTCATGGTAAATATATTTCCCGTGAATTTTGTGGGAAGCAATTTTCCCATGTCCTAAAAAGGGTTAAATAAGAAAGTAAAAACAGCAAACTAGAAAATTAATTTCAATTAGTTAAATACTTTTGCATATCATTAGTAAAATTACTTTAAGTTAGCTAAATATTTTTGGATATCATTCTAAAACTATTCGAGTACGATTAGTATGGTTGTTATCACTCATTATTAAAGTAAAGGATGCATAGTTGAACATGTATGTTCTTATTGAGAAAGAGCTGTAAGCAAAGGTGCTTTCCTAAATAGTCAGTTATATTGGTATCTCATTTTAAAGCAACACTAAGGCTATTTCAGGACGGACCACGTAATTTTCAGATGACGAGGACGACACCTGAACTGGCCCCTCCTCTCCAAACTTTCACACCATACTAGAGGTAGGATGCTTGAACTCGACTCATTTAGCGTGCACCAGACCCACTTACACGACTTTCTTCGGTGGAATCGGATCTCGAACCTGAAACCCTCCGATTCCGAAGCCGAGACCAGGCCACAGTGGTCATGGTGCTTTCTTCAAGCGATAAACTATAATTCTCGTGAGAAAAGATAAAAATTGCCTTCTGCTTAGACTTAGTGAGAAAATCCTGATGTAAAATGTGTCAACATGAATGCCTTAATTTCAAGTCCTCGTCATGCAACTGTTATTTGCTCTCTTTATTATAAGATATATAATTCAAATTTTTAATGAATTCGTCAGATATGTTCAATATTATTCATTTAGTTACACAGATTACGGGAATTTCTTAACGCTGTTCTTATCATTTCTGCTATAATAGGTATAGGGAATACTAGGAATAGCAGCTATGATAAGAACTTGACTGTGAAAGGAAATAGGGGCATTTACATGCATGTGGTCCAGAAATGTGTATATGGTGGGGCACCATCTTCTGTTCATGCAGCTCAGTTTGTTGGAGGAATTATTCCATATATTTTAATGACCGAAACATGATCCAATTATTGCTTCCCAAGGCAGTTGCAAAAGGAACTCCGTACCCAATGAACTGCACAACATAATTCATTTATATCGTCTAACAGAAGAAATGCTGCTGGACATCTGCGAGGTTTACAATGTAAACTTGAATCTTTTACCTCTTGAAATGTGTATGCATCAAATAAAACCTAGCTATCAATAAATCATAGCTTTAAAATGAGACTTAAAACTAAATAATTCGTTTATTATTATTTTAAGTAATGTCTATATGCTTTAATGTGCTTCTTTGATCACCAGTCGACAATGTTGTGGCTTGGTAATCGAGCTTATTATCCATATTTGAAAGATCTCTAGCTCTAATCTTGATTATATTTAATAGTCATTAAAATTAGTATCTCTATAAGTTTCCACAATGTATCGACAAAATGTGTATAAGAGATATTTAATTGAAACAAGGATAACTCATTAGTTTTTATCTTCAATATACCATTTAAAAAACACGAAATTCGTTTCGTAATATTTCAAAAAAAATATGTTGTTACAATCGCTCATAATTATCAGGAGTAAAGCACATTTTTTAAACATGAAAGGTATAGTTAAAAAAATGATAACTATTTATTTTCACTTTTTCATTAGCTAGGATGAGTATCACCGCAGCTCTTCTTCATATATCTAATTTTTTTTTTCTGAGTCTGTTACAGTCATGTTCACCTCATTTCCCCTCACTCAACTTGAGATCAAATGGAACCACATTCCAAGACAAACTTACAGCGAAATCTGCTATGAATGCGTATCTTGTGCAAATAGACTGGATCTGGGGATAATCTATCATTGGAAATTAGTCATTCTATTGGTATAGTTACATCACTGACTCTCCCACCCGCCCGAAGGCACACGGATATTAAATACTGAATGACCGGACCGCCGCTACAGAAACACTAACGGGAACTGGGGTTGAATCCTAAGGGCCATCACCGGCCACGGTACAACCCTTCCCTAAGGATGTTCTTCCCGTAATCGATAGGAGGAGCCAAACCCCCGCCCTTTCGTGTACCCTCCAGGGTGGCGAGATCCAACCACCTTTCCGGGAGCATCTCGTCTTCATTTCGAAGTTCCCTCCCGGGGAGGGATCCTATTGGTATAAGACATGCAAATTTCAAAAAAAGTTGACAAACTAAATATCGATCCAATTAATGATCATAACTAAAATTACTCTATCGGCCTTGACAGTTTCGGAATTGCAGGAAAATTTAACAAATAAAATTCTTCTGCCTTCAGAAATTCGTTTTATTTGGCTTTAGACTATACTTGATAATGGGAATCGCCTCACATCTTCATTTCATCGAAGAATCATTATTTATATGTATCCGATGCATGCCAGTGTATTTCATGTTTTAGACAAAATGTTGTAGAAAAATCTTTTAAATACCTTTATCAAGACTAATATCTAGCACTTCTTCGTATTTTAGGTATGAAACCCAATTTTCTATAACAAAAGGATCAAACCAATTAATCCGCTTTCATTATTTCTACGTGATTTAATTTTGTTTATTTTAATTCGCTTCAAGCTTTGAAGCGACACGTCATCTATTTCATGACTGGCATCACAATTTTAAAAATGTGTGATCAGATGACAAGGGCCAGAGCCTGAGCCAAAATCCATTCTCTCAAATTTCGTACAAGGCCACTGCAAACTGTTTTTCATATATGGACAAAAGAAATCGTAAAGATGAACATTGGAAACGAAAATTCTGCTTTTAATAGACTTGCCTTTATGTTTAGCACGTTAAGCTCAATATCAGTCACCGGTAACTACACTAAACTTTCCTTTCAAACCTTATCATTTACCAGTGTTAACAATATACTTTCCTACTGTACTTCATCAGTCACAGATAACTGAGCATACACTTTTTGTTTAGGTCACATCAATCCCTGTTGACTAAATTTTCGTTCATGCTGCATTAGTCATTTTTGATTGACAATATGCATTCAAAAATTATAATCTCTAAATAAATTTTAATCCGATGATCACAATATAAGGCACTTAAATGCTTGCAGTCTTATCGCAACTATACTTAGATCTCTGGTTGTTAGCAAATCAAAGAAATCAGATATCGCAGACTAGCCTGAAGGGATGCCAAAATAGGCTTGGCGCTTAGCATGTTAAATGGAATCTGATTTTAAGCCAAAATCGAAGCAATTATCAAATAGAAACCGTTAATTAGAATAAAATCCTTATTAGCTTGGCTTATTTAAATACATCTTAATGATCATTTTCAGTGTCATGCATAGATAATTTCTTTGCAGCTGTTACAATGAAGGAAGGAAATGAATATATTATTCTAGGAATTATCAATTTAGCCATTATAATTATTTGCTTTATAGCTGTAACGCAATTTAGTAACAGAAAAAATGATTGTAGTAGTTAAAATAAATTAAAAAAACCAAATCTCCTCAGTTTTTTTTTAAATAAGGAATGAAAAATTCTCATATTTAAAAATGTTATCATTTGAGCTGCAAATACTTGCTTGTTTATCTTTTTGCTGTGTATTTTATTCCACAAACGCTATATTAGACTTTACTGTCTCAGAATACGGTAAATAAAATTGCAAATACTGAAAGCTTATCTTCTTGAAATAGAAGACATCCTGAAATCTTAACGTTATCAATATCCAAGCTACTACAAAAGAATAATGTGGTTATAAAGAAAAATATTTTTAAAAAGAAATGTTACATTGTGTCCCACTACTATTTTATAATCCCGTCTGTGAATGTCTGTGAATTTTTTCCTGTGAATTTCTTTGTGTTTCCATGATACAAGAAACGGATTTTTGGCATTCGTGGATAAATCATTTTTATCGATTTTTTTAGTAAAAGTCATGAATGCAGACTACTTTTGAGTATAAAAGATATTCCTTTTTGCACTCCACATCTCATAAAATATTTGTAGTCTCAAAGAAATGATTTCTTCAATCTTATTTTTTGTCTAACCATAAACCTGAGATGATACTAGAATTTGAATCTCATACATTTATTAATGTATGAGAAATGTCCTTGTCTGGAGTTCTTAAGAGATTTTCTGTTCCCGATAGAATGGAAAATGCTTCATTCTGGTTATTTTGTCAGACTATTTAAAAGAAAACTACAGGAATTTCATATCGAACTGCATATAGTAAGCATTTTTAACTAATATTATCTTCCATTGCGCATATATTAAATTAACTTGCTATTATGTTGCTGTTATTTTAGTTGGATTATGTATATTTATATCATGGCAAGGCGAAGCTCTTTTTTATTAACGTCTTGAAGGAGATACATTCAAATACTTTTTTTAATTCAAGACATTATTTAAAAGTGAGTTTTCATCTTTTATCACATAGGAATGGCTGTTCAAACAAAACTTTTTCATTCATATTATTTTATCTAAAAGCAATGCTGTTGAATAAATCAAGATTAATCTTTGGTGCATATTTTGCTCTTATTTCTTTAAAATATCACACATTTTCCAGCGAACGACAACACATATTTTTTATTGCTTTTCTTCCAGGAAATTTTTCCAGGAAAATTGTGTCTTACAGAACTTTGCATCATGAACAAAATCGCAATTTTATTATCAGTTTGATTCCAGTTTTAAATCAAGTATCTGGAAATCATTCATTTTCATAATATAATCATATGATATATTTCCTTACCTCCAAATTACCTCCACTATAAGAGAACTCGCACCAAATTATGTACAATCGTTTTGTTAATCTTCTGACCGCAAGTATTACTCGTGAGCCAAATAGCCTTGAAATAATTTTGTGTGGATGCTAAATATAACCGTATTCTCTTCATAGCCGTACAACCGACATTCTCTCGTAAAAACTGCATTTCAATAGTGGTGTAGTAAAGTTATATTCTTATATTATACAGGGTGTTTCTGAACTCCAAGTAAAAACTTGGAAAGGAGGAAGGAAACATCAATAGGAATCAGAATCATAAACGAAAGCAGAGTGCCAAATGAATAGGCGGGGCTCTAACGAACTCCCAATGAGCATACCTGGCTTTCTCATTGTAACCAGCGTCTGAGCGAGGCTATCATGAATTTTTTCATTACCGCTGAGTAGACCAATATTCAGTTTTTAAAAATGTTCGTCAATCTTTCCAGCGTAGGTATCAATCGTGCATCCTCCAATTCCTCTGATGTCTTTTGTGTGTGTGTAATAAAGTGCTTAAAACTACATTTGGTTATTGTGTTCTTGCTTTGTTTTTATATCTCTTTATAGCTTGAGGACTGTATTTGGGACCCTACTTCCCTATGTGATTCTGATTTCTAATAATTTTTTCTGCATCTTCTCTAAGTTTTTGCGTGAATTCAGAAACACACTGTATGTAGAATCTACCATATAAATTTAATTCTGGAACCCACTGAACACCACAGGAGTAAAATACATGATATCAAAATGTCATGAAGATCCATTTATCCATTTGCATCCGAAAGCATGATAAACTGGTGATGCTGGTCATTTATCCCCAGTAAAAGAAATTCCACTTCCCACGTACTTTACTGCCAATGTAAAATTTCTCGAGTGTCTTATTAGCAATGCAAAGATAACTTCGAATCTTGAATATTGCATATTTAATACAAGAAAATGTTTACCAGCTTTTTCTCGGTTTCATCTTTCTCTTCTTATACTGCACACGATCTTTGGAGGGAGATTTTGGTATTAAAATCGTTAGAGCCTCATCATCGCTGTAAACTTTGCTCATGACGATGTTCCCTAATCACCAGTCTAGGAAAATTTGGCTTTCCCAGTATTTTATTGCCATTATAAAATCTCTTGAGTGTCTTATTAGCCGTACAGAAGTAACGTCGTGTCTTAAGATCACCATATCTAACATTAAAAAAAATGTCTAGGAACCTTTTCCTGTTATGCGAGATCTTCAATGGAAAATTTTATTATCCTTAGAATCTTTATGCGCATATCATCTCTGTAAAATCAGCACTGTTTGTTATATTGAATGAACTATCCCACACACCATGTTATTTTTTATATTAAATTTATGGAAGGAAGCGGTGAAAAGGGTTGCTCTGTGATGCTCATATCAAGCTATCCTTTCTAAGACAGCCAAGATTTGCTAAACAATACTATCAAGTTGATTTTTATAAAACGTAAATAATTCTTCAAATTAAAAGTGTTTACTATTTTGATTATATATTGTAAAGCAAATAATTAGTTGATGAAGCACTTGTAGTCACTCAAATATATTTATAAAAGAACATCGGATAAATCTAGGGAATTAAATAAATCTACGAAATAATTTGAGCGTTTATTTATTGTTCGACCCTCACCGGAAGAATAACATAAGATGAAAGGTTACTGGATAAGTAATAGTTGGCATAGCAATGTTATTGGAATGAGGTACCTTCTAAGAAAGGGACTGGGCCGCGTCGGTGAATACATTTGTTTCAGTTGTTTTCCTTATGACTTCAATCTCGGTTTTCCGTCTTATTCTTCGGAGACGGCGGCTATTCAAGTACCAAGGATGCTTTAGTAGGGCGAGTGTAACACACATATGATTATTTTCTATACGAGGGAAAATACTATTTTTGTCGAATAATTAGATATCTAAATAAAGCCAATAACAAAAAATATTAAAAAAAATATCATTGTGCAGTAGGACGGTGAAATGAGTTGACTATTTTGAACTTCTCAGAAAAATAAAATTATCAGTGTATTTAGAGTAGGGATATAAATGGGATAAAGTAAATATTTCATTGGACAGCCTTTCTTTTTATCATTTTAAAATCTGTAAATTTTCCGATTTTTTAATACATTGTAATGGAAAATTTTAAGAAAGTAGAATATAGCAAATTTGTCGTAAAATAACTTTCTATTAAAAAAGAGCCTTACACTGTTCTGGAAGTACCAAGAACATAACACTATATGTACCTTTTTTTCTTTTAAAAATCTATTCAAATTTTAAATATCGAATATCGATATGGAAAAATGGGTAAGGTTCGATAAAAGTTTCTACACTGTCTTTCAATTTACAGCCTCGTTTTATGTTTCTTGCAGGTTTGTTTGCATTATGAGAGGACATGAAACAGATTTTTTGAATACACGGGCAAGTTATTTGTATTAAGTTTTCAGGATAAGTTACTATGTAAAACAAGTTTTAACATAAAATGTATCTCATTTTATACTCCACGTTTCATAAAACTTTTTTATGGGCTAAAAATAATAATTTTTATGTCAGACATTTTACTAAATATATACCTGAGTTGATACTAAAATAAAACTGAAATGCTTTTATTAATGCTTCAGTTAACAAAAGTATATCAATTATTGCACCTATCTTGAACTCCAAGCTTATTTTGTATTGAATTATTCAAATATATATTTTCATCTTTAATCCTATAAAAACATTTAGAATGTTTTAACCATGTTTTACTATCTCCGAACTAAAGGAAATACAGAGAGGTTAAGCTGAGTAATGCACATGATTCATATGTCTAGTCTTTTTGACAAGTAACATTGCCGATTATTTATGATTAATATATACTGGATGTAACATTAGAGTGAATTCGAATGCCTGATAAATGGTTTGGTTTACATTTATTTCACGGGTTTATTTATTTTAGTATTTTTATCCTTAGTCTCTTCGAAACATTTTAGAGCTATTACTTTTATACGAATTTATTTTTCTATTTTGTCAAAAATCCTACTTGAAAATATGGGACACAAAAATGAATAGGTATATTCAAATAAAGATTTTTTTTTAGAATTTCACACTATCCAGATCTCACAATTTATACTTCGAACAGGTTTGCTATTGAAAATGGGCCTTTTCATTTTTTCATTTCTGTTATGTCATTTCTACGCATATCAGCAATTCTCTAAACTGAATTATTTTAATTCGGTAGATATGTAAATATTTCGAGTATAAACTGCCAAATCATTGTTGTACATATAAGTTCGAAATTACAGACGATGCCATAATAAAAATTTGATTAATCCAGAAATTTGAATTATGACACACAAGGAATGCAAAAAGAATAAACAACAATTTATAAACAAAAAAGGCCACAAAGATTTATTTTTTAAGTTTAAAAGTTTTTAAATATCATAATACATAAGAAGCTAATTTAATATAAGATTAATTATAATTTTAAAAATTCGAAATTATTTTAATAATTATTATTTCAATAAAAAGAAAATTATTTTATGAACATTACACAACGCACCGATTACAACAGGTCACTAATATTCAGAATTAACATTTATTTCATAATGGGTTTAATGTTCCTTTAAAGAAAGTATAAACTTCTATTATTTATTCTTTTCTATATAAACACGTTGTACAGCAGTCAAGTCCTCGAATCATTTAAGGATCCTAGAAATTATTAAGATCACGAAGACACGAAATATTAATGCATTTCGTAAAAAAAAGCAATTTATATATAAGAATGCATTTTTTCAATTTTTGATGTGGAATTAAAAATTTGTCTATAATTACATTTTTGGTAAATTCGAAGAAACATTCGAATCATTGACCAGCTGTAGTCAAAATCTTTCGAATTAGCCAAGTTCTGCAGTATTTTAATGTTTTCAAAAGATATGGAAGCGGTTTATTTTAAAACAAAATTTATCCTGTTTTAAACCAAAATATAACTTGAAAATATGGAATTGAAATATTATAAAATTATATTTCATAGTTAATTCCACATATTTTTCTCTAAAAAACATCGATGGATATATTCAAGGTAATTAGAGAATTTCACACATCCTACTCATAGCCTATATTTCTGATAGATTTTCCAATGAGAATAGAACATTTCAATTTTTTTAATTGTATATATCTTTTTTGAGTCATGCAATCATATAAAAAATTTACTAATCTAAATTTGTTTATTATTATCAATACTTAAATTCTGTAAGCAGATATCATATTATTATTATTTTAATACTAGCTTGTTTTTTCCACTTTCGACATTATTTCGAATTGAAATTGTATTCAATAAAACTGTAAAAAAATCATAATATTTTTCTCTTTCAATTTCTAACAATTGAGTTTAAGTAATGCGAATTAGTAATTCAATCGTTTTCTGATCATTTTAATTTCTTATTACTATGATGTTTTTATATTACCTGAAATTCGAATTGATTTTCCATAATTCAAAGTCAAAACCAAAAACCATAGAAAAAATATTTTATTACATAAATACATCTACATTTTTTTTTTAGTTCAATACACTCTTACTTTGTTTCCGCCTTGTCAGTTTTATCTTATGCAACAACATATTCATCCAAAAAGCAATAAAAACTTCTAATTAAAAAAAAATTCTGAAGATGTTTGATCTTAATTGCACTATTTATTTTCAAGTTCTAATGAAGAGATTCTATGTTGAAAGATTTATATATTGTTAATATTTCTACAAATACTAATTTATCAAAATTATTATTTTTCAAAAATATTAATTTTTAATTTAAAATTCTCCATTTGAAACTGATATTGTTTATTTATTATACAAATAAAATACATCTTTAAAGTCCTTTTTAGCTTAAAAATTATCATTTTCTGTTTCTGTTGCTATAGGTGTTGGAGTAGACTGATACATGAGAGCATTGATACAATCCTTAAATATTGAAGAGTGAATTGGTTCAAGATGCTCACATTCCTTCACATATATGAAGTTGTAACCTTTATTCCAAGTCATATCTTTCAGTCATCTTTAGTAAGTAGTTAATTTACGAAAGAAGCAAACATATAACTTTCTCGTCTAAAAGATTTTTTCTTCAAGATTGTGTTTGTTTCTTTACAATTTTTTTTTATATGGACCTGGGATTCTATTTCAAAGGCTAGATTTTTTTTTTTTTTTTTTTAATTTTTTTCTTTTTTGGTTTGCGTTTGGTTTTTTAATAGTTTTCGTTTTTTTTTTTTTTTATTATTTTTTGTTTTAAGAAGAATGGAGTCTGTAGTGGGAGGGGGGGAAGGGTCGCAGATTAATGTGGAGGAATCCGGGATGTAGTGATATATATCTCCAATGTGTAAGAATGTACCTCATTTCTATAGTTACAATGCGATTTTTTTTTCCTTCTTTTAAAATATGTACACATGTAATATGAAAATGACTTATTAGTATTATCGTCTGAAAAATTTTTGGGTTGCAACATTTATAAAATATCTGCTTCAACTATTAGTACTCTTTAAAATCAGAAAACATAATTGCGATACCTAATACACGCGGTAGTACGATTTGTTCTATTTTACTTAGATTCCGTCTAACAGTATCGGACACTTCATCTCTTTGAAACATATAACTTCAACTAGTTTACCATGAATGTTTTTTACTTTATTATGTGACTATTATGTTCCTAAAACTTTTGAACAAGAAAAAGAAAATATGAATTCTGGATTTTTGTGTTTAATCTTACAAAAAATAAACTTCTCAAAATTTATATAATATATAAAAACAACTTTTAAATCACTTCTGAATTCGTAGACCTTTTCCACAAATTTTGACTTCAGAGAAAAAAGAAAAGAAAAAAAAGGAAAGAAAAGAAAAGAGCGGGAAAATCGAGAATTTATATCGTCCACTTCGAAAAGGAGAAGTTTAGAAGAATTACAAAGCAAAAGAGCAGAAAAACATTTGAAAGAAAAGAAGCAGCAATTTTTTAAAAAAACATAAAAGCAATAAGAAATTTGTTAGAACATTTTAAATAGCCTCCTACGCAAAATAGTAGAAAGAGAAGCTCGCAAATATGCACAGATTTAACAAATTCTTAGAGTGAATTTGAAACGAGAGATTTGTCAAATTCAGAATCCTTTCAAACAGGATAGATTTTCTACGGACATTTTATTATCTTCTTTGTTAATACCGATGTTCGCAAAAGACGAAACTAGAGAACAAAAAGAACATTAAACTTTTCGTTTAAAAATTTATTTCCAAATATGATGGCGAAGATTTTCTCATTTCGATTTACGAGCTCATTTATGTTTCTAGAAGTGACTGACAAAGCATCCGTTCATATTTCAGACATTTTACTAAGGTTGTCAGCGCCAATTGTCATCTAAGAAACCAGCAGAACGGCATCTTTTTTCTTTTTTTTTTCAATTTCAAAATTAATCTCTCCGCCTACAATTTGCTAGGACAATTTTGACAAATTGTGTGTTGCTATATCTTTATTTTTTTATTTTATTGTGTGATTATTATTTTTTCTAAGTATTTTATGAGATAAGGAAAATGATAAATTCTAGAATACTGTGTTTAGTCTAATATAGAGTTTGAGAGTTTTATTTATTACTTTATATATTCTTTATTAAGATTTATTCCTTCATTTTTCTTCACTTCATCAGTTCATTTAAAAGTTAATTCATGATTTTTAATACTAAAATTATTTATAAAACAAGATTAGTTTTTATCCCATATCTGTTAATCGTCCTTATTTTGGATAATGCATGAAAAATTCAACTTGATGCAAAAGTGTATCAATGCTCCCCTAATATAAGATAAATTGATACAAATTCTTTTTAAAGAAAAATAGAATAGGTTTCTATTATGCTATGTAGGTATAGGTTTTTATTATATTATGTTGGAATAGGTTTCTATTATATTATTCTCCACTGAAATCAACAAATATCGCTAAACAAATATCAAAATAAAATGCATTAATTTTAATTATTAATGTTGATGAAATAATTTTTTGCTTTCCCAAAAAAAGTATAAGAATGTTTTCGCACTCATCTTATTCAACTTTAGACTCAATATATCATAAATAGAATTTATATTACTGCATTTCAATTGTAATTGCATTTTGGAATAATACTTTAGAATGCATTAATTTTTCTAGCCTGAAATTTGATATTTTTCATTATTTGCAAGTAACATTTTATTTTTATTAAATTCTAATTTATTATATTATCTCATCTTTTGTCAAATATTAAGAATGCAATACAACAGAAAATAAAATAGTATCAAAATACATATTTCATTGTTTTATAAATTAAAATAGTTACCCTTTTAAAATAAAACAGAATTTTAAAGCTGCATGCTAAAAATTCTTTTCTTTTCAGGTCTATCCTAACTTTAGGGATGGAATATCGATATTTAGAAATGCGTGCTCACTAAAAGTTTCCGCGTTGCTGTAATCTCGATGTTTCGATTAATTTTTTTTTCTTGTCGATCTGTGTTTCACGAATACAGCTAACGGGTTTTCGGCTTTGGCAGACGAGTCATTTGCATCGAGTTTTTGGTACGCTTTACAAATTCAAAATGAGTGCAAGAACATAGAGACTTTTTTCAGAGCACTTCTTTTTAAGAATAACTAAAACGACCGTTGCTGATTAATCGAATCAATTAATAAAATTTAAAAATGCAAGTAAAGCATTTAAAGAATAACAAATTTTTTACATTTATGATTATAAATACAATCCCCCTAAATAGTTGTTTCACATCCTATTAAATAACGTATCATATCGGGACGGTTGCCAATGTGAGAAAATTTTAAAAGTATAAAAATGAGGGTCATTATTAGAAAATTTGAAAGTAATATAAAAATAAATATAAAGGGGGGGAGGGCATTTACACAAAAATGATTTGCACATATTTAATGAAGACATGTAATTAAATATAATGACACGTTTGGCTGGATTTTAACAATGAGAACAATATAAAGAGTTAGATAATTTTTTTTTTGCCGGACTGTGCATTATTGAAGTTTTAAAGCTTTATTTTGTTAAATCAAATAAATTTGAAGTTCCAACATATTTTTCTCTTATGGATTAATTAAAAGCAACTTCTCTCTAAAATATTTTTCAGTTTCTTTTTTTTATTGCTGAATTATATTTACTCGAGTTTTATGAATCTCATGAATACTGCAAATTTATCACATTTCTTCAATTTTGTGGCAAAATTTTAGTTGAGAAACGTGAACGAATGTTTTGATTTCTTCCACAATTTTCTGTAAATATCAAAATAAAAAGCTTTATCAAACAAATATAATTTGAAATCTGCATGTCATTTTTTAATTCAGACAAAGCTGCAGACATAATATATCGATATGTAGAAATGCGCGTTCAATAAAATTTGTTATATTGTCTCTCATTTTACAGTCTTGTCTCGATTTTGTCTATCCTGTTTATTCGCTGATGTCTCGTCGGTACAATAAAAGTTTTTTCGGCATTTATGAATATATAATTTGTATAAAGGTTTTTGTAAATATACGAATGTAAAGCTAATTCTATATATAGCATATCTCGTAAAGTATGTTTGGGCCTAAAGTTTAACTCCTTAAATCAGAATTTCTTTTCGCGAAATATAAGCCCAAGGGGACACTAAAATGTAACTTTTTACATTTTTTAATGCTTAAGTAAATCTCTTCTCTTGAAATCTACGCTATAGTCTATTCCACTCAAAGTACAAAATACTTTGAATATGTTTAAATGTCATGAAGTTTTAATGAAAAATAAGAGGTTTGGTTTTATAACATACATTATTTATGTGTTTTGTTGTTTTAAACTGAAACATTTTAGATATTAAGTAAAACTATTGTAATAATGAATGTGAACAATAAAAAATTGTCATGTTTTTCTTTTCTTCAATACATTTTTCATAAATGGGCAACTGCGTTTTCAATAACTTCATGTTTGATTAAAATAACATTTTTTTTTTTCAGTTCAAGAACATTTTCTTTTAACAAAGATATTATGTTTCAAAATAAAATATCTGTATCTGGGTATTAAAGATTAACCCAGTTCCTCTGTTCGGATGTAATTGACCCAAAATACTTTTATAATTGCATCAAAGTATTTTGATAGACATTTCGGGAGTTTGTCATTGAAGATATTACGTTTTTTTCTGAAAATTCAAGATATTTTTCTGAAAAATTTTAATTTTATTTATAGATACTTTTTGTAATGTTTTCAAATTCCAAACTAATTAATTGCA
Source organism: Argiope aurantia (assembly GCA_026543865.1). Lineage (NCBI taxonomy): Eukaryota > Metazoa > Arthropoda > Arachnida > Araneae > Araneidae > Argiope > Argiope aurantia. Next base: position 99,144 of record JAPMOR010041065.1, on the reverse strand, counting down.
AAATTATATTTGAAAAGATTTCTCGCGGTGCATAATTAAAAACAAGCAATGATAAGTATAGATGCCGAACGCAGTTAATTGTTTAATATGATGCACAATGATTCGATACTGTTTTCTTTCAGGTGTACTTATAAACTACAACATTATATTAATTCAACAAAAAAAGGTGAAAATTTCAGAGAAATATATTTGCTTTGATAATTAATCAATCTGTGAAGAAAGAAGACTCATATTCAAACTTGCTCCTGTTCAATAAATTTGGGAAAAAGGACTAAAACATTTTACTAAATGAAAATGCTATAGTAGACGGCCAAATAATTTGTTTTGCTGGGGATGTCCTATCAAACAGTATATACAATATATAAATATGGATTAAAATATTAATTTTATGCGATATTTAAACATTTGTTCTAAACCTAAAAACCAGAAAGAACCAAACCAGTTTTGACCAAACTGGTATCCTGTCAAAACCAGAATGAAATCAAGGTATGCGTGTTGCAGATGATGTAAGACAAGAATTTAGAGAGCTCAAAGTTGCTTGTGATGGCTTCTTTATTTTATGCATACAAGGTCATTTTCTTCTTAAAAGAAATATTACTACGAGAAAAAATAAAAAGGATCTTCCTGACCAAATGGGTAAAAACTATGAGAAAAAATAAAATGACAAACAAAGAGATGCATATTTCAAGCTTTAATATTGCAAATTTGATATTCCATAGCGAATTTATTTTTAAAAAAACAAGGCATTCTTATGAGCAAAAGTAATAATGATAAATCCATTAGTGACAGAGCAGAAAAAATACCAGAAATGATATAAGACCACAATACCAATATAAGAGTTCGTATATTCTTGATCAACTGTTGGATGCATGCATTTCTGTCTGTGATTATATTTTATAATATCTTAGATAGTTATTCTGGAAACATGTTTATTCTTATTTGGTATATTTGAAATCTTTTAAATGTCCATAAATCTTTTATCAAAAACTATGAAAATTCATTTTGACTTTGAATTATAAGAAACAAACCTTTATAATCGTCAATCTTTATAATCGTAATGAAACCTCGAGAATTTGATGAATATGTAAATGCAAGGCCTCTTTGCGTCATCATTTTTTCATGAATCCCAAAGAGTTTTTGGATATCTGTTTGTCAATGTGTTGGCTGTCTGTGAACACGGACTCATAAAACCGGTAGAAGTTAATCAAAAGAAATTTGTTATATAGAAATTTGTTTGTTTGCTTTGCATCTAACTTGGTTTTTATTCAATTCTAATTGCTAGTCTATCAATCTGTATATTCGTGATAATCTATACACAATAACACACAAATCCGACGAGTTATCCAGGTTCGAAACCCAATTCCAACGAAGAACCGTCGTGTAAGGGTGTCGGTTGCCCATTAAATCTATCAGGGCCAAACGTCCTCACCCTGGTGTGGTGTGGTGTGGAGAGGAGGGTGCCAGCTCAGGTATCGTCCTCGTCATCTGAACCGCGGTTCAAAATTATGAAGTCCGTCCCAAAATAGCCCTAGTGTTGCTTTACAACGGGACGTTAATATAACTAAACTAAATTCCAGCAATTTAAATAATATTTGGTATGTTGCATTGTCACCAAAATTTAGATTTGATTTAAATTTTGAATCCAATAAGAGGCATCAAATATGCACAGTCGGTTTCCGTTTTTATATTATGAAGCAGAAATACTACTATATTAAATGCCATATTGTGTTATTATAATAGAAAATCGATAGGAGAATTCTTCTCCGTCGATTTTCTTCTTCTATAGTTCATCACTAGCTCCTTGTTATATCTGCAGACACATGTGCATTTACTTTCTCATATACGAAGTGTAGAGGAAGGAATGTATTCGTCAAAAAATTCGAAATCGAAATTTTGATAGAACTCCACATTTCAGATATCCCCGAAATCGAAAAACACATTTTTAATTATATTTGGTTGTGAACAAAATAACTGAACATTGTTTTAGCTAGGCAGATGAAATTTGATATATGATCTTTGCACTAAATTTTTAAACTTCTGCCAACTTTTGAACGAAATCCATTCATAAGAAATCTGTCTGCCCGGCTTTCCGAGTACAAGGGAACACGATACCTACAAAACGTAAAAAGACAAATAAAATTGGATGCACGCAGGTTTAGTAAATATGTAGAACTGCATTACGATTGGAACTGAATCCGTCAACGGGTTAATCGTCTGTCTGTCCATCTATACTTTCACATATATGTAAACGTGATAACTTAAAAAAATGCAATGACTTGAAGAAATTAAATTTTGTATGAGATCATTTGAATACAATTGTAATTTTCTGTTAAATTATGGTTTCAATCGATCGAGAAAAACGAGTTTAAATTGCATATTCGGTTTTCTGGTAATTGTGTATAACCGCATGCTAACAATTATTCACCAAAAAAAATCGACAATTGGCTTTTTGTCTGTTGCTCTCGAATGGCATAAGATTAACACATATGTATCGTTTTCTTTTTTTCATTTTAATATGAAATAAAACATACAGCTCTCATGCCAAGGATCCACAATTTTATGAGAGCGTAGGAGGATAACACCTTTATTAGAGTATATGAGTGGAAGTTATAGGGATACAACTGTTCCTGTCTTCTTCCTTTTTTAAAAAAGGCCATCAATCATTTAAAATCATTTCTGATTGATTTGACTGCGTACTTACTAGTCCGATAAATTTTCATTACTTATCTCTCAGCCTAATATTTTAAATAATTTTATAACATTATTTTTCCCATCTTTCAAATGCATATTTTCCGTTCTACTCAGGGAAAACTGTTTATAAATATAAACAGCATAATTTACAGAAAATCATCCCAATAATAATTACAAAAGAGAGAGAAAAATTGCTCTCACTACACCATGGAATTAAAGAGTATTCACAAGCTTAGTTTAATTTCTTAAAAAAAAACATGAGAGATATTTTGTAATGGATTTCATAATTTCGAAACTTGGTAAGATATCGAGGGCAAGACCTAATCTAGTACTTCTCTCTTTAAACTTCCGCACAAAAACCAAAGAAAATTTTTAACCTTCAACGTCAGATTTAATGTGTACGAGATCTAAATACGCGGCTACTCATTAGTGGTATCGGATTTCGAACGTTTCATCTTCTGGTGCGATGCTGAGATTTTACTACTAAGCCAATACGACCAATTTGTGTACATAGAAGGGAGTCTCGTGCTTTAATCTACAGCTGTGCATTATAAATACAACTTATTCTAGACCATCACATTGGAGCCAAAAATAATGGCAAAAGTATGAATGACAACGACCGCATGTAATCTTGTTTGTATTATCTATACATTACAAATTTTATAAATTTATCTTATTTCTTGGTTTTCCTGGTGAATTCCATATTGCACAACGCAGAACCAAATGTATTTACATCAAAATAAATTCTACACTCATTTGTGAATATTCAAATTTATCTTTTTTCAAATAAAATATAACCTGAAATTTCCCTACATTTTTTTAAATATGTTCTGATGATAGAATATTGATCTACAGAAATGCCTATTCGATAACAGCTGCTACTTTGTTTCGTATCTACCAATTCTGTATCATATTTGTTTAAACAAAAATGAGACGGGATAGCTAGTTTCACATGTAACGAAATCGATTCACCTCCGTGAGAATTGTATGTAATTTTCATTGTTTGTTATTGTTGTACTTTCCATGAATGCAAAATATGTTTCAACATATTCGTTTACGTTTGGAGATCCGCTATTATTCTTCACATATAGTTAAATATTTGTTAAGCTAAACTAATGTTTTCTTGGATTACATATTCTTTGCAAAACATAAGCTTGAAATTATTCTAGAATGTAATTCAAATATATTTAGTAATGCATGAGTTATACTTCTGGAATTTTTAAAGTATTTTCTGTTCCGTGCAAAACTACAAAATGCTTTGACATGGAATTTCATTTCAGAATGGCAAAGAAAACAAATAAATTGGGGTTTGTATTAGAAATTTCTCCCTAGGTCTTTTTGCTTTAACTAAATACATTTCCAATATTTGTCGAAAAGGATAGGCTTGGAATTATTCTCAACAGATATTCATCGGCATTTAGCAGTTTTGCTTATATTTATTTTGCTACATTGTTATAAAGAACCATTTTCGTTTTTGAATTTCTTAAAACCATCTGGAAGAAGTTACATTAAAATGGACTTTAATTGCCATCTAAATGAAGCGTCATACAGTAAGAAATTTGAAAAAGGTATTTTTTTAATGGGCTTTTTTTGTGCATTAAATCATGTTTTCATTTTTAATCTAAAGATCAAAGCAAAAATTGAAACCATAAAGAGCTTATAGAAACATTTAAATAATAAGGAATTTCAATTACATTTATGATATGTTTTAATTATTTGTAGGTTTTAATTTCCATTTAACATTTATTTAATAGTTATTTTCCTCATAATAATTGCTTTCATTTGGTTTCCTTACGATACTTATAGCATTTTAAATATTTATATTTTTGTTATAACCAAAGATTTTTTTGTATAAAAATTTAACACAAAGTATACTTTAATTATTCTTTATTATTTTCTAATTTTTAGTCTTTAAATCATAAACCCTTATTACAAATCATATGGTTCTATTTTTTTTTCCATATTTTCTACCAAGTAACATCACTGGTCTGATATCAAAATTTAATTAAAATCAATCAATCAATCAATTGCTTGGTAATATTAAAAGAATTTATTCTTTAATTCACATTAAGTATATTATCACACCAAAATCAATCAAATCACCAGTAAAAAATCAATTTTATAAAAATTACGAAATTAACATTTTTCACACTTAACATTCTTAAAAATTATATTTAATAAAATTTTACATATGTATAAAAGAAAATAACATAAAAAAATTGACTTTTGTAAGACAAAAATTAATAGAAATATTTCATTTTTAAACAACAGATACAATGTATGAGAATTTCCATGTTAACATGAATTATATTGACTGAAACGTCAAATTAAGTCGAACTGACATCTTAAAGATGATAAATGCTTAGGAAGAACTGGATAAATAGCGGAATACAAGTGGTAAGTGGACATGCAAAAGAAGATTGTAAAAATTAGAAAACTACAGCAGCTCACAACAACACAAAACAAAGACACGCATAAACTGAGTCGATTCAAATTTTAAGATGAAATATCTATAAATTTTTGTCCAGCAGAAGTCTAACTTTTTTTTTTATATTCGTTAGGATACTTGCAAATTTTTCTAAATATAGCTATAGGGAATGGGGGGACCGTATAAAAAGTTATTTAGTAATTTTTATGAGATAGATTCCTTACCTTCAAAATATAATAACATAAATGTTTACCTAATTGGAAGTACGTGTCTTCGATAGACGGTTGCAAAAATAAATGAAGGATGAAGACAACACGTTGTGTTCAGTAAAATATAATTTATTTATATTCTTGGCATTTATTAATTTAATTCTTTTTCTAACTACTTAAATTTAAGCTTAAAAAAACATTTAACTTCCGAGATACGAGTAATTCCCTTTTTGCGAATAATTCCCTTTTTTTCCCTACATCTCATAGGGTCTAATTTCTGTAATTTTAAACGTCTAACGTTGAGCTGCTGCATCACGTAAAAATTACAAGAATAAAAGAAATCTGCCTTTAGCTATATTTCAGGTAAACACCTTGTTAAATGAATAAAAGTTTTAAAACACTCCCACGCTTTCTTATGTTAGCAGTATAGCTGTTGATAGCATGCTACTCAATTACCTTTAATAGTTCAGATAATGATACTTGATATTGTCTCAAAAGTGAAAATTTTATCAAACATTGAAGAAACGACATGAACTTATAACCTAAAGAATATTTCTATTCCCTCATATAACAGCTTAACATTTATTCAAATATATGCACATATTTTTTTATTTAAGGTTTGTAAGGATGCAATTTTATAATTGATCATACACTCATTTTATTATATTCTAAAATTTTGGAAATTAATATATTTATGCAAGTTTAATGAAAATATATGATTTTGTTACTTTAGGAATTTAGTTATCCATTAATTCAATTGAATTTCTATTTCGTTCTAATGTCCCCATCTAGTAGTGAAAGTGAGAAAATTATTTCAAAATTCCATGATATTTATAATAACAAAATTTAAATTAAAACCTAAAAAAGATAAAATAATTAAACCAAAAATATTATTATTATTTAATACACTAGTAAAAGTGTGTTTTAAAATCCGTTTTTATTAATTTCGTTTTTTTTTCTCCTAAATTTTACAAATGCAATTCACTCACGAAGCATTCCATTTTCAAATTCACTTCTCATAAAAAAATAATTAAAATCTTGAAATGTCATCATAAATCTTGGAAAGCCATCAACTTCAAATAACTCTGAAAGTTAAATCTCATATAGTTATTAATGCATGAGGAATAACCACGTCTGATTTAATTAGATGATTCCCGTTCCGCGTGTCTAAAATAATTCTTCGGAATACTTAATGTCTCGAAAATCGTTTTTTAAATCTTTCTGAATTTTGTATTGTACTGTACATATTACATATATTTGAAGCTGCAACCAGTATCTTTTTCTTTGAATTCTGAATAAAATAAACTTATAAGTGACGTCACAACTTATTCAAAATCCTTCATTCCGTTTGCTTGTATTTGAATTGACATTATTTGAAATGCTTTTTTATTTTCATTCTTTTAAAAACATCCGGATAAATATTCTTTAAAACATATGACATCCTTTTGTATATAATGCATTTAAAATTAGCCCTTGACGTTGAGATGTTATAAAAACTTATCCGTGTATTTTATACAATAAAAGAAATTTTGTGTATTACAAAACTCTTTAGAATACATCCTCCCATTTCCGATTAGCTTTTGACAGAAAACAAAAGTCAAAGAATTACAGTCTAGACAAAATATTTATAACTGTAGATGTTTCTATCCTGGAGTTAAGAGGGGTTTAAGATCTTAGTAGTCACCTTTGTATTTATATTATATGAATGTGTTGAGCCATAATTCATGGATAACACATAATTCATGTCTTAACAGGACATATTTTTCTGAAGCTGATTTACTAACTGGCTTATATTAATCATTATTATCATGGCGTTACATATCAGCAATATTTGACTTTGTCTTAAAACAGCTTATACTTATTCGAAGAACTGCATATGGAAAAGATATAAAGATAAATCGACATCAGAGGATTAAGACCATTTATTTTGGATGGTATCTTTTGTGTTCTGTTCATTTACTTGCACATATGATGAATTTTATAAATTTATGAAATATTTCATAATTCCAGGTTTCATTCGCTGGTGAGGTTTCCACTCTATGAAGAGTTTCGCATATATAAATAGCTTTCTCAAAGTAATATGTTTTATATTTCTCTTAAAATATTCAGAAAGGATTGCATTTGAGAATAAATCATACCAAAAATCCTGCGACTTATTTCTTTTGTATAAATATCCTTTGTATAGTATATATATCCTTGGAGGTATCAATATATAAAAACGTATGTTAGATTTGAGTTATTACATTGTATCTCATTCTACAGTTCAGTGTCAATTTTACCTATACTGTAGATTTGTTTTTATTTTACCTACACAAAAAGCGAAATTTTAACAAGTAATTTTCAATGAATTTCTAGTAAAAGTTACGAATGCAAAATAAATTTGAATATCAAAACTACCACACATATAATATTTTGCTGGTTTCACAAATACTTTTTTGTATCGAGTTTATTCACTAAACGTAGACCTAAAATGATATTCAAACGTAACTGTAATCTATTTATTTATGCACAAGAAGCCAACCTTTTCTGGAATCCCATGCTGTTTTTAGATGTGCATAGAGAGCAGAAAGCTTCGACATGTATTTTCATTTCATTTAATTTTTTTAAATATATTTCGGAGCTACCAGCGGAACTAATGGGGTTAGGTTTTCAGCTATATAGGCTTTATACATCTGAATTTTTTAACTACTAACTGTTGCTATTAGTTGTGTATAAAAAAAGCTTTCAAATACTCTTAAGCCTTATTTGATCTCACGTTAAAAAAAATTTAATTCCATTACATTTTTATATACATATTTTCATTCTTAATCACTTAACAACTTCTAAAAGAAACTATTAGCCTATCACCTTTGAATTTCTTCAATTTCCTAATTAGATTTCCTAATTAGATACCAACGTGTATACATAACATAACGCCATCCTGTGCCCCCGGTACCTATAACACTAAGTTATCTAACCAGTTAGATGAGCACAAGATGGAAGGGAAAAAAAGAAAGAAAGAAAGAAATTGTTGGTAGAAAGAAAGAGACGCCAGACCATCCAGGGTTCTCCAGAGAGAATCCCATCGGTGTCATCCTACGCGACTGTATTTAATTTTTTGGTGAAGTAATAACTGGATGAAGGAGACAAGAATACTTAAACAAATGGTCACTATGGGTTGAACTTACAGGGAAATGAAATTACTAACTGAAAAAATTGATAAATTACATTGAGAACATCTGTATGACATGTATAAACATAAAAATAATTACTGAAGACTCAGAAATCTGTAAGGTCCGTCTGAGTCTTGTGGTTTTGATTTCTTTCGTGAGAACTGCACTTTTGAGGGACTTTTGAAGTTATAATTTCGGCTGATTTTGACAAGAGGCATTCTGGTCTCAGCTATTGTGTAGTCTTGAAGAGGTCTTGGTATTTATGAATATGGTTTACTATGGAGTGGATCTGTCCGCGTGAAAGGGTATTCGATGCAACTCTCCTGTACCATTCTTCCTAGAGACTTGTTTCTGGCTTTCTCATGTGCCATGAGACAGTCAGTAGGCATTCGGTGGTATAGTGAATTGGGGATCCTATCTCCCCACAGCTACAGTAAAGAGAGTTGGCCAGAGGTAATCTATGTAGGTATGTCGGGAATGGGCCGTGTCCAGTGAAGAAAAGGACATCCGCTCTGTTCCAGTTAGCCGCGTTGAGAGAAACTTTTGTTATTATGTTGAATGTGGAGCGGCCTGTTCCGCCTTCTTCTCATTCCTTTTGCCATCTTGTCATCATATCGGTTTGGAGGATGTTCTTCAGATGACATCTTGGAAGCTTCATTACATTCCGATCTTGATTAGCATTAGCCGCTGTTTTGGCTAGTTTGTCCGCCGGTTCATTCCCTTCATAGACTACATGTGCCTTGATCCATGAGATTTTAATGTGGGGATTTGCAAGAAGAAGGGTAAATGTTTCTCTTGCTAATTGGCTATTGGATTTTGGAGAACTTGAGGTTTGTATACTTGCTTTATTGTCGACGTAAATAGTAACTGGATCTGATGTAGGAAGAGAGGTTGCGTATTTGACTGTTCTATTGAGTGCTAGTAATTCCGCTGATAAGATCGTGTTTTCTTTCAATAGGCTGGATTACCACTGGTGTATAGTCACTGCATCCTGCACGACATAAAATGCAGCCCCAACTCCTGCTGAGGATTTTGATCCATCGGTATAGATCCCGAGTACTACATTCTGAGACCCTCCGTCTTCCAACGAAATTTGATGTGCTTGGAGATGTTTGGAAGGATGTGACGTCCAGCCCGTAGCTCTGTGTTCATACTTGTATGGGCTGATGTGTGGCATATCATGTACGATTCCACGAAGTCTGTACAGTTCAGTCATTCTTACCATCATCTGAAGCTGCAGATGAGGTGGTGGCAAGCCGATGATAACCTGAAGTGCTGCAGTAGGCGTGGTCTTGTATGCTCCCGTAATTGCTAACAGAAAGCCTCTTTGGATGGAAGAGAGCTTTCTTGCTAATCGAACCGTTGGGGGGAGGCACCAAACTCCTGATCCGTGTGCAAGCATCCTTTCAATGACTGTCTTATACAAAATTTTTCTGTGTCGAAGTGTTATTCCCCAGTATTTGCCAGCTATTTTGAGAAAATTGAATTGTTGTTGTTGCGCTTTAAATGCTAAATGCTTGAGATGGTTATTCCAATTCAATTTATCATCAATATGGACACCTAGGTATTTAATGGCGTGTGTCTGCTTTATTCTTTCTCCCTGCCAATAGATTCTGGGTCCTGCTACCCATTTACTAAACAGAATAATGTTGGATTTCTCCGTGGACACTTCTAGATTGTTTATGTCAGCCCAGGATACGAATTGTGCTATTGATTCTTGGGTATTTTGTCCTAGATCTTCTTTTGTTTTGGCTTTAATGACCAAAACAAAATCATCGGCGAATGCTTGGATAGTTGTATGGGCAGGGCAGATTTTACTAAGCAGATCGTTCGCCACCAAGTTCCACAGAGATGGACCACTGCACGATCCTTGGGGGCAGCCTTGCTTCTGTTCTCTTATGGCCTAGCCTTCTTGTGTGTTGAGGATTATTTTTCTGGCATGTAGCAAGTTTTCAAAGATGTTTCTTAAATTTTGGGGACATTGGAGTTTATCTAGATATTTAACTATTGAATGGTGTTGGATATTATCAAATGCCCCTTTGATGTCCACTGAAAGAACCAGAATATTATCTTTTTCCCTTTTTCCATCATAAATTTTTTTCTACAAGCTTTTTAAGAGCAGCATCTATAGATTTTCCTTCACGGAATCCAAACTGGTTATTTTTGATGAGTTTATTTGATTCTAGAAAATAAATAAGACGTTGTGTGAGTAATTTTTCTAGAACTTTTCCTAGTAGGCAAGAGAGCTATTGGTCTGTATGACGTGGATAATTTATGGTTTCTTCCAGTTTTTTGAAATAGGATGATATTGCTTATTTTAAATGGATCCGGGAATTTTTCTAGTGAAAGACATTTATTAAAATAATTTTTGAAGAGGGTCGGGAAATTTTTGTTTATTATTTTTAGAATTAGATTATCAATTCCGTCATATCCTGGTGCTTTTCCGTGAGGGAGATTATCAATGACCTGTGCTATTTCTTTTTCAGTGAAAGGGCAATCATTAGGTGTGGTGGTGATTTCATGTGTTAAAGATGGAGTTGAATTTGGGAATGGAAAAATTTGTTCTAATATATCCTGAGCTATTTTCTGGTGTCCTCCTTCTGGATTGATATTGTGCAAGACTGTTAGTTGAAATGGATGAATTGTTTTCCTAAAGGCAGCTTTAAAATGTTTCCCATATGGATTTGCAGCGTCAGTGCAAAGATCTTTCCAACCAACGCTTTTCGCTAGCTTGATTTTCTTCATATATTTTTTTGGCTTCTGTCTTCCACTGCAAATATTTTTCTGATCTTTCCTCCGAACTTGATCTTTCGGTCCTTCGCCTCAATGCCTTAATTCTTTTCTTTTCTATTTCTAATTTATCTGTCCACCAAGTTGAGTTTTCAGTCAATGGCTGTTTCTTTATTTTAAATGTTTTATTGCAGGCTTGAATTATTGTTGGTTAGAGAAGAGAGGTAAATTCATTTAATTCTTGTTGGGTATTGCAGTTCTTGATTATGTTAATTAGTTCGACATGAAACAAACTGTTTATGGAATTTGTTATGGATTCCATGGAAAATTTTAAACCTATTGAAGATGTGGCTAGTAATTATTGTTCTTATTGTTATCTGAATAAATTGGTGATCACTGAACGATGGTTCTTCGAGAACTTCCCAAGAGGCTACCTTTGTGATTATTTCCTGTAAACAGAATGTCAAATCGGGCCAACCCACATCTGTATTTCTTGGGAAGGTAGGTGGGGCATCTGACGAATTGTTGATAAAAAGGTTATTAGCAGGTAGGAAATCCATTATTGCAACACCCCTGGTGTTGGTGCGATGATATCCCCAAAGAGGATTGTGACCATTCAGATCGGCTCCTACAAGGAAGTTTTCATTGGTAGCATTCTCATAATATCCTGGATCTCTTGTCAAGTTTCATTGATATCCGCTATTGGAGATGATTAAGCCGAAATGAGTGTTATAGATTTATTGTCAGTGTGGAGTTTGACTGCTACAATATTTTCCAATTTAGCTACTGTAATTGCTTTATGGATGTTTGGGAAATAAAAATCGCAGCTTTATTTGAGGTGGATGTGAAGATATTCCAAGACATCGGCAAACCTTGCATTTTTTTTTGTTGTACACATATGGCTCTTGTACCAAGAGAACGTCCGCTTTCAATTTTACCACAAAGGGTGGAGGTAAGTGGTTGCTGCTTTAGTTCTGTCGAGGTCAATTTGGAGAATATTTAAATTTTTATTGCTGGAGAAGGACGAATTCAGAGTGATATTAGTTGTCATTGGGTCATTCTGTTTGTACTTCGTGCAAGAGAAGGTAAAAAACAATGAAAAACGCTTTCACACTAAAATGCGTTTTACATTGCTAAATGACAAAAATGTATCATATTGAAACAAAATCTAGCTTATAGTTGCCGTATAGCTTTCTTTTGGTCAACCTGTAGTTCTAGAATATCCTCATGTAATTCTTAAGTTATGCATAATACTTCTTACCCTATTTCTGTTCTGTCCTGTAGATTTGTTTGGATTTCGTTGCCGCAAGAAAGTTGTCAAGAACAAGTAATCTATATACAGCATTCATGTATGTATAATTTTTATCTAATTTTTCAACCGTATTCTTAACTCAAAATATATTTCAAATAAATGATATTCCTTTTCAAAAAATAGGAAACTCATAAAATACATGTGGTTTATGGGTATTATATTTTCAATCTAACACAATTGTATTATTTGAAAATATAGTCCAATTTGATTTGTAATATATTATCAAACAAATATCTCAAGGCGATACTAAATTTAATACATTTATTAAAGCACTGGAAATGTCTGCATCTCGAGTGCTTTGTTATATATAGCGTAGAAAATTCTTTCAGCCATTTCAATTACCTTTTATCAGCAGATGGACAAAACTTATTTCTATTCTGTTCCAACATTTGTCCATAGTTGACTGTTTTATCTGATAATATTTCCAATTATATATATCACTACGATGGAGAATATCTCATTATATTGTTTGAAGTACCATTGCAACGAATTTGCACACAATTTTTTTTTTCTTTATTTATTTATAGATTTTATTTAAATGTGTATTTTCATTATGTTTATTGCATAAGACACAAAAAAATATTGTAATCGCCAAAATTAGAACTTTGATGAATATCCACGTACATCTAAGTTGGAGAAAGAACATTTTTTTTTAATTATGTATGTCTGTCTATCCATCTATAAATACGATACTTCGTAAACTTTAAGTCAGATACATGAAATTTGGTATTCAATCCTTGCATAATTTTATGAAATAAATTTCTAATAAAATATTTCTACAAGAAAACTATCAGCCCTTAAGCTCCTGAATACGATATCTATCGTGTTGCCCTCAAAAGGACAAGATAGGTAGAAGAAATGAATCTGTTTCAAGTTTAGTATAGTTAGTTTTATTAACATCTTGTTTTAAAGCAACACCAAGGATAATTTGTGACTACCTCATAATTTTGAACCGCGGTTTGATGATGAGGAAGACACCTAAGCTAGCACCCCCTCTTCAAACTTCCACACCACACCAGCGGGAGGACGTTTAGCCTCGACGGATTTAGAATGTAACCAGGCCCACTTACACTACAGTTATTCGGTGGAATCGGGTCTCGAACCTGAAACCCTCCGGTTCCGAGGCGGAACTCTTACCAATAGGCCACCGCAGACCAAGATTTATTTCAAAGACCATACAGCTGCATAAAATTTTGGATTAACTCTTAGCAGGTGGACTATTGGGTGATATACCTGTTCATACATATATTAACTTGATAGTTTGAGAACACAATAAAAAAGACGGAGTAAATACGATGGTGATCTATACATCAAAATTGTATATCTGTATTTTATTTTGGAAGACTGTTTACCAGTAGACTATATACTTTTTTAACACTGAAAAGCAACACTGAACCTACTTCCGATGGGACTTCATAATTTGAGCCTAGGTCAAATGACGAGAATGAAACCTCAACCGGCATTCCCCTCTCCAAATTTCCATACCACACCATCGGCAGGAAGTTTGGCCCATGATGACAGGTTTAATGTGCATCGGGCCCGCATGCTTCATGAATCTTCAATGGAATCGTGTTTCGAACCTGGAACCAACTGGCTTCGAGCCTGACACTTTTCAACTAGGCCACCATCCTTGTTTACGAATTTATAATTTATTATCTCTGTGTACATGTGACACACCAAACCATTCAATGACCAGAGTGGTTACAGAGGTATGAGACGGCTTTCTGTGTACATGTGAGCACTATAACTCAAAAATTCACCAAATAAAAGAAATTAATATTTATATCAAGCACATGTCTTTGTAGATTTGCATCAAATGTTGAATCCAATCTTTCAAAGAGAAGAAGATCAATATGCTTACTTAAGTTTTAGCATTATACTACGAGTTTAATTTCATTATATTAATGCCCCGTTCTAAAGCAGCACTAGTGCTATTTTGGGACGGACCTCCAAATTTCGAACACCGGTAAGATGACGAGGACGACACCTGAGCTGGCACCCCTCTTTCCACACCACACCAGTGGGAGGACGTTTGGCCCCAACGGATTTGACGTGCACCAGACCCGCTTATACGACGGTTCTTCGGTGGAATCGGGTCTCGAACCTGAAACCTTCCGGTTCCGAAGCCGAGACCTTACCACCAGGCCACCGAGACCTCATTATACTACGAAGTAAAACATAAAAACTCCATATGAGCCAAAGTCACTGGAAAAAAACTATGGTTAATGATTTAGCAAAGTTCGATAGGAGTTGAGCTTAAATGTATATTAATTTCTATCTACATAAAGAAGTTTCATAATAATTCGAGATTTAAATAAGTATTTTGATTAATACACTACGTGCAAAAGGTATAAAAACAAGTAATTTTATGATAAATGAAGAATACTGAATTTTTTCAGAACAATTTAATGAGTAACAACAATTTAATTAGCCTATTTACAAATGGATAAATGTATCTGAAATTTGAAATAAAAAATTCAAATCAATTACAATAAAACAAATCATTTTTGACTACTTCATACTCTGTGAAAAAAGTAGACACATCGAAATAGATGAAGTTTGAGAATTTCTGTTTGGTAAAAAGTTTTCCATATACCATTCAAAGCTCTCTGAAGGCTCATCTACATATTCAAATTGCTTACCTTCCCCGTAAATGCGACGGACAATTCTTTCCCATATTCTTTCTACAATAATAAGGTTTCGACTTCTAGCAGACCGAGCAAAAACCCGAACATTATTTGCTTCAAACCAATTTTTAACTCCATTAACCGTGTGAATTGATGGTCCGTCATGTTGAAAAATCCAGTCATTTCCACTGGATTTTTTCCTATCTCCTTCTCTAGGTCAACGCCAGAAGGAAGAAGATATGAATTCAAGACTTTGTGTTTCATCCTACACTCAGGAACATTAGATTTGCTCTTCTTCTGTACCCGATTACCAACCAAATGATTATACTCATTCCTTCGATCTATTGGGAAGAATAAATTTTTTCTTTGTTACCGAGCTAATGCCAAAAGTAATGGTAGCCATTTAAATTTTTTTCTCTTCAGAAAATATAATAGAGGTTCGTTTTGAAGTCCAGGACGTGTGGTTTTAACCAACTGCAGTCAGTGTTCAATGTAACTTTCCAATCTATTAAGGTTGGTGCTTCTTTTTACTGAATACGAACTTTTGAAGCTTTTTTTATGTACTATTTATAGACAATTCTTCTTGAAGCGTGTAGTGCCTGCAATATCTTGAGCTTTGGCAATACTTTCATTTGCTTTTTTTAGTTCTCAAATGATTTTTCTTTTATCGTATTGCATGACTTTTTTAGGTCTACCAGTCTTCTTTTTGCTTATTTGACTGCTAGGATTTCTAATGAAGTTACAGACAGTATTTGGACTGACATGTAGCTGGTCTTCAATCTTTCTCATATTTTTACATCATTTTAATAGGCGACAATTTGGCCTTTTTGAAGCTCACTTAAAGATTCTTCTATACATATTATATAAAAGATGAAAACAGCGGCTTTCAATAAAATAGAATTATTTTCCAAGCAAAAAAAGTTAAAAAGAATGAAATGCCCACTTTTAAAGATATATACTATCGTCCAAAAGAATTGTTTTAGCATGTGTTCTACTTTTTTTACACACCAAAATTCTTTAAACACGGTTTTTTTTCTTGGTGTATATTGGTATTTGATGAAATTTATTCATTTAAAATAAAAGAAAAAATAAACAACATAAAAAAGATTAGATAAATAGAATCAAAATATAAAGCGTAGTTGGCAAAATATGACTGCCCTACTTTTTTTCGCATAGTGCATATATAATAAAACAATCTATATATTTTAAAACATAATGAAATACCATTGATTTTTTTTCCTGATTGTGGCTTCTTATTAACTTTGCTTATATAGAATTTCGATAATACAAATTTTCTCAATTAGATCCAGAAATAAATACCTATATAGAGAAATATATAATAAAAATCGTATTAAGCGTTATGTTTGAACAGCTATTTAAGTAGGCTAAGTCTCAAAGTTTCGTCTCGGAGATCAAAACAAAATACCTTCAATGACCTCAGAAGTGTACGGAATGGAAGTTTCATGAGTAAGTTTTTATTTCATGAATCATCGAATCCCGATTTAAACTGCGAGATTCATTTCAAAACAACTCACATATAACTTCAAAATCGGACATAAATATAATATCGAACAAAATAATATTTTGATCCAATTTCTTTAACTGAATATAATTACATATTACTTTTTTTACAGTAATCATCTGGAGTAGATTTTCTCGACCTTTTCATCCATATCGAGAATGTGGCATTTTTCTAGTAGAGAACGTTTAAAAATTACTTGTTCTCTTTGAAAGAATTGATTCCAATTTGATGTTGATCAACATTTTTAGTGTAAAAATCCCTTACAATGTTTTGTGCATCTAAATTTCTGCTCTTTTGAATTTGTTCACACGCTCACGAACAGACAAACTGATAGATAATCAGTCCGATGATGGATTTGATCCAAAATCCGATACATAATTACAATACTTTAGTGAAAACAGAACGTAGAAATTCCATTAGCGCATTGCGTTTTTTTAAGTTATCGTGATTACATGCAGAGAAGCGAACAACTCCATTGTTGATGAATTCCATTCAAAATTTAGTACCAATCTTCAATTTCGGTAAAATAAGACATGCCTAATTTGATTATTCTATCACATTGCGTTTTTTAGTTACAGTGTTCACAGACATAAATTTTTTCTCCTGACTATAGCGGATGTCAGAACAGATAGAAAACCATCAGAACATGAAGGTATCATCTCTTATCGATTACAATATTTTCTTCTTCAATATTTTGGACAAATTTGACACAATAATAGATTTTTTAACTCAAAATTTTTTAACAAGTGCCCGAATTATTTTTAGAGGGTTTTTTCCCCCTTCTTTTTCGGGAAAGACCCTATATTGTATTTTTTCTTTTTACATATATTTCAGTTGATATAAATTTATTATATTTCGAGTGTCTCTTGCAAAATATTAAGCTCCACTAACGATATTAACTCAATCTACACTAAATTTTTTTTGTTAATTTTTTTTTAATTTTAAATATACTTTTATTGGTTCAGTGAGAAAAATAATTCTTTATCAGGAATGGAAACATCAGAAATAACAGTGCGAGTCACTAATAGAAATTCTCTCAACAAATTGGGGCTTTAATCACTTTTGCAGTATATTCATTTTTTATTGTATGTTAGAATTATCTTTTTTATAATATTTATTGAGGCTTGATTTTTTATGGTAGTGTTATTTAGCACCTCATGCTCCCAATTTTGTTTTAACGTCCAAATTTATGATTAAAAAAACTTTATGCTTTTACAGTGGACAAATAAAAGCATGTTTCTAAAAACTTTATTATTGAATACTTTTTAGCCTATATCAGGGATGGCGAACCAGTGGAACGCGTGTCATTGATGGCACACGACACAATATTTTGGGCACACCGCCGATGAAAAGGGTTTGCATTTTCGTTTAAAATAACAAAGTTTACTACGAACAAACGCGAATGTTTCCATTCCATTTGAAAAAGGGCACACATATTTGTACTGCTGTTACAAATTCGCTTTCTGAAAAAGAAATTGATTTTAAAAGAATTGTTTCAGCAACTGATGGCGCTCCAAATATGGTGGGCAAACCAAATAGATTCATTAGTTATTTCAAATAGATGTAGAACATTTCATTCTTGAATTCCACTTCATTATTCACCAACACGCTTTGTGTTCTAAGAGTGGCTTAACATCTCTTGATAATCTACTGACGTTAGTCACAAAAATAGTCAACCTCATATCGTTGCAGACTTTAAATAAGAGAAAGTTTGAGGCTTTGTTGGATGAAGTCAACTTG
This sequence comes from Argiope aurantia, assembly GCA_026543865.1. Classification (NCBI taxonomy): domain Eukaryota; kingdom Metazoa; phylum Arthropoda; class Arachnida; order Araneae; family Araneidae; genus Argiope; species Argiope aurantia. The sequence continues at coordinate 80,733 of JAPMOR010041065.1, read as the reverse complement.
GTGTATAATGGCTTACTAATGTATAATAATGTTCGCTAATTGAGCAGCGGGAACGTACTTCAAAGATTTGTTGGCTGCTTGGAAGAAATCAGAATGTTTCTGCAAAATGATTGAAAAATTGAACAATACCCACAGTTGTTTAATATTATGTGGCTCTCAAAATTGAGGTTTTTTACAGGCATATGCCAACATTTCAAAGAATTGGGCGTAAAGCTTCAAGGTACAAATAAAAAAATTATCGTCATGATGGATCTCATTCGCGCTTTTGATACTGGACTGCATGTTTTCAGTAACAATATTATTACAAGAAACTACAACTACTTTCTAAAGTTGAAAAAAATGTAAAAAGATTTAGATGCACATGAGAAATCAGACGAAGAAAAGGTTATTGAAGAAATTTATTTCCGTAATTGATTCGTGAATCAAGGAATTTTCAGGGAGATTTTATCAGTTCAAAGAATTATCGGAAACGTTCAAGTTCATTATGTACTTTGATGTGACTTCATTGGATAAACTGAAGCACTTGATAAACTATCCCAATTCGATTAATTAGAAATTGAAGAATTTGAAATGCAACTGATTGATTTCCAGTCTAGTTCAATATGGATTAAAAATTTATTGACAAAAGGAAAGTGTTGGAATTGATTGAAACAAAAAGATTAACAAGCAATATAAGTAAAAATGCAAGTAACGAAATTTTGAATTAGATTCCAGACACGTTTAACTGTTTGGAGAAGCTGACTCATGCTATTTTAACCATATTTTCATCTACCTGTACCTGCGAGTCATTATTTTCAGAGACGAATAACATTAAAGACTATCTTGGAAGCTATTTGGAAGATACTCCAATTCAGCATGCATTCTACTAAAAGTAACATCTTACACTTCTAATATAAGTTATTTGTCATGTACTCTGCAACAATAGAAGTCATACTAATGTTACTTTTATTTGAATTACATGTACAACTAAAACCTTTACTACTATACAGTGCAAAATGTATTCTTTGGTAGTAAATACAGAGTTTTGAGTTAGTCTTTAGTTTTATTATTTTCCCAATAATCGCAAATCAAAATTATCTGATGGCACGTCTATACTTCATTAAATATTTCTTTAGAAAAAATGGCACGTTGATCCATAAAGGTTCGCCACCCCTGGCCTATATTATATTTCGTAATTCAGTTTTATAAATATTATGTAATGAAAGTGATCGTTTGTCAAAATCATTAACAGATTGGTCTTAATATGGAAGTTTGCTTTTATTAAAAATTAATTTACTAACTTAAAATGATGTTCTGAAAATTAAAAAATATATATATATTATACCGCCTTCGGAAATGCACTTCTATACAAAATTCCATTATTCAAGAAGATCAGGATACGAGGGCAAAAAAATCGATTTTGAAATTTCCTCTTTACAAATAAGAAATTATTTAAGTTAAATAAAGGCATATAGGAAAAGTTTCATTTTACAGCCAAACGTATCCTAAAATCTGAATGTTATTGCTCTTCTTTTAGAGTGTATTCGAAACCCAGACACAGAATATCAATATGTAGAAATACGTGCTCCATAGCAGCTGTTACATTGTCCTACATCTCAGATATCCGACACAGTTTTGTATTTTTTTGAAATTTATTCGTGTATAAAAATACTCAAGAAGCAGATTTTCGGCATTCATGGAAAAGTCATTTGTATTATTATTTTGATAAATCTTGAATATTTTTCTATGGTCAGATTATTTTAAATTTGCATTTTTACTGTTTCAATCCAATTTAATATTCATTAAATAAAAATTTTCAAATGACTCATCTGAAATTATAATAAAATGTTGCTCTAACGAATTAATAAATGCGTCAGAAATTATGTAGTCTTGGTTCCCAAACGATTTTCTAACTCGTTTATAATGAGGAATTTTACAATTCGGCTTTTCTATCATGAAATTAGAAAAAAGGCTAATGGTGGAAATTAGAAAAAAGGCTAAAGGTTTTTGGAATGTACATCGTATATCACATTTATGCGTTTCCAAAATAATAATTACACGAATTTTTGAGGTAAGGTATTTTTAATTTCAGCTAAGAGGGAAAATTTTCGTATCATAACTTATTCTGCTTAAGTTCATTTCATTGCATTACCTATATATACATATAGTTTATCTTTTAATAATTTACTAAAATTAAATAGTCTTTAAAACATATTAGTTACTAAACAGCAACCTTTTCTACTTTAAATGATAATCAAAATAATGATCAATAAATCAGTTATTCAAAATTTAAATAACGGTAAACTGATATTTTAATCCTGGAAATATTATGGCAATGCATTGCTATTGAGAATATATAAGTGCACAAAATTTGAATCTTCTAACACATCAGAAAAATAATTGAAAATTTGCCTACAAAATTCCATTTAAAAACACCAAAAAGGTTCATTTAAAAGTGCTAACACCTAAAGGCACCTACTTTTATTCTTCTATTTAAACTAAAATATGCCTACTTATATATCTTATGCATATATACATAATAAATCACATTTTTCATCCTTGTCTTTCATATTTAAATTTTCGTTACCTTCACTGTCTATTTACTCGCCAAGTTCCAACAAGTTTTGCAAACCTCTTCAAAATATGGAACCACCAATTTATTTATTTTTTCATCTAAATTAAGAATATTTCCTGTTTCCAAGTTTTAAAAGTTTCGTTACTAATTTAGAGTTTAAAGAAATACGCAGAGCTTTATTTCCAATATTCCCAAAAGGTTCGTGGATTGGCTTGGATTTGTATGGTTCATTGGCGCAAAAGCCATATTTCGCCATACTGCGCCAATCAAATTTAAAAGCATAAAAGATATTAAAAACACTCATTTGTTAAATTAGCCCAGATGTGTAAAGATAAAATTGTATAAGTATGATGTAAAAAGGAAAAAATTATTGAAACGGCTATTCTAATATTTTTAACTAAAATCATCCAAAAATTGGTTTTCTTTCCTTTTTTTTAAACTATTCCACAAATTTTGTTTTTATTATATATTATATATGTCTTGAATGTGGAAAAGTTTTGTCCCGTCTGTAAATTCTATTTATGTTCTGATTTATTTAAGTGAATGCTATACAGAGGCTATCCGGTAAAAACGACGACAAAATTAGTCTTAGCTATTGGGTGGGCTAATCAGTTTGAGATCTGGATTCAAAAATATAAATTTTAACCTATAGCTATCAAACTAAACCCAGAATAAAAAGAATATACGATTCTAAGACTCGCAATGAAATATCATCGCCAATAACTTTATTGAGATATTCTCACATGTGTTTCTATACTAAAAATATCGATTAATTTTTATTAAAGAAATGCCAGTCGCTACAGAAGACACATATGGTACTTTGGATTTTTTTGTTGCTGTTGAAGTTTATCTGTTTAAAGTTTAGTAGGTTACTAAGTTTTGAGTTACAAGACAAAATCTGAATTTTAATTACGTGATCTTCCTTAATTTGACATTCAAATTAAGAGTACCTCGTTCTTTTTTGAAATTCTTTGAGAAGAAATAAAGAAATTTTCTTTTTAAATAACAAATTAACGATGTTATTTTTAGTCTATTTCCATTTTTGGAATTTATGTTCCGCTGGAGATATTTTTCTAAGAATTTCGTTACAAACAGTGTTTTAATTCTAAACTTGCCGACATTTCTGGGAAGAATTGATATTTAAGTTGAAAAAATGATGTTTTAATAGTTCGCGGTTCTTTACATTCAAAATTCATTGAGATATTTTTGTTTTGTCTTAAAAAAGGTTAATGTTTCATTTTTATATACTCTCGTGAATCAAAATGTTACAACATATATTTCAGATTCTTAATTTACTTAATAGAAAATTGTAGTTTCCATTCAAAAAGTAAAATTAGATAAGAACTTACGCCTACCTTTTTGGGATGAGAGTTTTTACAGTACTTTCTTTTGGTGCAAGTTCAAATTAGATTCCACAAGCCAATTACTACATTCATGCTTAATTAGATTTAAACTGATGTACAATTCTTATATTGTATTTAACTATTTTATTAGATTTCATTACTTTTAGCTTAGTTATTTTGTTAATTCTTAAAATGTTTTTTATTCTTTCTTCCAAACCTGCTTTTTGCTATCATGCTATTTAATAGATTTATTATAAAAAGAATTCTTTTCATTTTTGAAACAGATCACCTTATTTATTTTTCAACATTCCTTTTATAAACTTTATTCTGAGGTATGAACATAATAATTCTTATAAATATTCCACTTCGTATATCAATCTATAAAGTAATTTATATAACAGAAGAAAACAAACTGTGGTGCAAGTTTTACATGAGTTTTATCGATTCCACTTGGGGCAATTAGCTAATTTCACTACCTTTCTAATTAATATTCTTTTTATTCATCAAAAGAACTTTTACAGCATAAATGAATACATTTAAATAACAACAATAGAAACGTCTTCTCCATTCGTGAAATGAGAATTAAAGCATAGAAAATAAAATTTAATTATTATTTTATCTTTTACTTGGATAGAAAAACTTAAATAACGCCACAAACAATCCTTTGAGCACCATTGCTTTCATTTTTTTTAGTAAATCAAGATATCCCGCCGAGACTGTAACATACAGAAGAGAAAAATGCGTTATCTAGTTAGTATAATAGAAAGAGGCCAAATGAGTCCATTAGATGTTAACCATGAGGAGGTCCATTCAATTCCGTTCTCCGTTTTTCCATTTTCTGCCAATTCTAAGTGTAGGAGGAATAACATTATTTTATAAATAACAATGCTTATTCCTGATTATGAAATCTGCTGATTCTTTTTATTAACTTGCTTCAAATAATGCATTAAAAGTAAATGATATAATATTTAAATGCAAATAATATTTTTAATACCTTTGATACTGAAAACCCTGAGTAAACAAAGTTTTTTTATTAGATCATCATAAATATGATTCATTAACATAATATTTGAATTAATTTATTATTTACAATTACAATTTTATGAATTCTTAAAAATATGATCTCACTGTTTAACTGGCATTGCTAACTGCAAAATACCCGAAAATATTGTTACGATATTTTCGCGATGTTGTATGACATTCGAAATATTGAGGAACAACGTGGAGATATAGTAGAATATTTTGTGATAATAGGATTAACTTCCTAATTAGATGGCATATCATATTTGGGACATTTAATTTTGTTTTTATCCATATAAGAAGGCCCTAGACAACTGAAATACTTGTCTGAGAGAAATCATTGTTTTCTAATCCATTTTTTTTTTTTTTTTGCTGTAAAATAATCCTGTAAAAGGATTAAGTTACAGACTTATTTTCATAATTTACTATCAACTTAGATGATATCTTCTATTTTCGAAATATTTTGTCATCCTGATTCAAACGAAACAGCACAGAGTATTTAAGATATTTATGCATTCCAAACAATTTTACGTGAATTGCAACATTTATTAATGGCTCAATTGTTGTTTAGACGTGTAAAAATTGGTTAAATGGTTAAATTAATTGCTACTTTGACTATACTTCAGATTAAAATATTAAAAATGGATTACTCAATATTATCACAGCATGAAACATCTAAACTATATGTGTATTCTTACAATTTTTACAAAGTAATTCATGTTTAAAATACATCATTTTGTTCTTTCAATTTGCTGATTTGTTAATTTATTTTAAATGCTTTTCACTGCGTAGATGTTATTTTAAACCTTAATCTTACCATTTTACTGTCAATAAAATTGTATATTTCAAGGAATAAATGGGTTTGGTAATATTCTTGTCTCCAAAACTAAACCAAATACTACAATAAATTTGGTTGAATTCACTTCCAAATTCTGAATTCTTTAAACTATTATTTCTGATGATTTAAATTTTATAACAAGATCACGAACAAGTGAATTTGTATACTTTTGTTATAATTCCTTTCTTACAATTGATCTTTCTTGAATTGATTTTATCAAATAATTTATCATCCGCATATGTTCTGAGCATATTTCTACCTGAAGAATTATAATAATTTCATCAAATCATTTAAAATTTCTGCTTATAGAGTACCTGTTTGAAAATATAGAAATAAGACTCTCACACCATTCGTTAAAGGATTCCGATTCAGAAGTTAAGAATCATTAGTTCCTATGTTTCATAATCCTACAAAATCCTTGAGTGTTATCTGGGATTATGCATTCTCATCGAAATTAAATTCATAAAAAAGTTTTAAAATTAGGAAAACACAACTCTGTGGTGTGCAAAATTGGGCCAAACTCTGGTAGAAATAACTGCTGACATTAGTGCAGGCTATAATAAATTCTTGTCATATTCGGAAAATCGTCATTTACAACGAATAGCGCGAAATCAAGAATCAATCCTGTTTCAAATATGGTCTTTATTGTGCAAGATAATCAATAACAAATTAATGTTAACTTTAGTTAATAGCATTTTATCTCAACCTTCCATTCACGTCTTTTTTAAGATATGGAGTGTACCAAGAATCAGTTTAATATTTCTTGTAATTTTGAACTATGACGAATTTAACATATTTATTACGCTCGTTTTTGGTCTTCTCTCTTTATCTTACGTTATCCAGTTTCATCAATATATTGGCGGTCTAAGATGTGTTTAGGTTTGCAACAAGATTATCTTTTATAATTCATATATTAGGTAACGTTTATTGATAGAGGCTTAAATTGTTTATTGCAAATCAACCGTGACTAATGTAATTCTAACAATTTGTACGCTGTCACTTAACCGCCGATGATCATCAATTAACACTTTTTAACTGTATGATTTCTGCATGATGACAATAAAATTCTGAATGACGCACACTGACGGCTATCGACAACTATGCAATCAGAAATCCAAACTCCTTTGTATCCTTAAGAAATTTTCTATTACACTAATAGTAATATATTTACATCAAAATTTCAGACATATCTACAAGAAATAATGATACATTTCTGACATAACATAATATACAGAATATCTCATCATAATTTTTAACTCAGGCTTAGTTTCTAATTCTTAAGGTATAGTAAGTTAATCAGTAACTCAGCATTCCTTTCTCTGTTCTGTTTAGACTCCCCTCACAGTTTGAAGAGTAATTATTCTACGCGTTGATATTAGAGTATCTACCGGTTCCAAGAATCTATATGGGAAAATCTCGCTATTTGGGGATAGAATTCAGTGTCTTATTATTCAGACCAGATTTCAACCATTCAAGTGTATACGCTGATCTGATTCGTATAAAATTTGTCGGTATCAAACACTTTCTCTCTGATTTGGGAAGAAGAAAATTGAGAGAATGAATGAAGACTCATATCACACTCTTCATCTGTTCAATTACACTACAATGTCCGCTCCCTATGTATAATTTCATTAATGAGATATTTATTTTTAATCGCTTTACGTGGGACTGAATTTGATCCAGATAGACTGACTGATCTTTTATTTATGACTAAAACACAAGTTATCCTTCAAAGAAATCCAGATATTTTTTAACATGATTGTATCAATTTGGAAAGGGTAAAATCCCAATTTCAGCTCACTTTGTGTTCACTGAATATTTCTGTGCGTTAAAATTAATATAAAGGCTCTTGTTTTATTAATACGTTCGATGCTATGAATCATGAATGTGATTCATGTCTAGATAAATGTCCCTTTTTTCTGTAAGAGAAAATGCCATTTGATTAGATAGGAATGTGATTACAGATACGAGTCAAATAGCGTCAGCAAACAAGTTAATAACCTAATAAAAATCCTAATTTATACCAATGCATGAAACTTAACAATACGGTTAATCAAAGTTATGTTCCATTTCGGAGCAATACAAAAACTAATTTCTTACGAACATTGTAATTCGAACCATAGTCAGATAACAAAGAAGGCGCCGAAGCCGTCATCCGTTTTCCAAACTTCCGCACCTCACTGATGGATTGATATATGGTCCCAGCGGATTTATCCTACACTAGGCTCGCTTACATGAGAGTTATTCGGTGGAATTGGGTTTCGAACCAGAAAACCCTCTAAACCCGAAGCCAAAAATATTACCGCCAGGCCACCGTGAGCCTCAAAGACGATTCATCTCAGGTTTGGTAAACTTGCTGAAAGGCTAATAAATACAAAAACGTTTACAAAAATGGAATGAAAGAGCGCTGCCTTCTTGCTGAGGTGGGTGTTACGTGGTAACTGGCCTACATATTTGCAACTCTTAACATTATCGCTATTTACTCTTACAGAGTTTATACCGAGATTTCCGTGCATTGGAAGTCTATTTTCTTCTATATACTGCGTTTATATCAAGCTAATGCGTTTATCATTAATAAAGTGTTTATATATGTTATCATAGAGCAGCATATAAACAACAATCCAATTGATTTTAAAATTATTTGAACTTATTTGCAAATTTTGATCTAAACAGATTTTGAAAATTCAACAATTTGAGGATTAATGTTTGGAATCATCATTGCTGGGAGTCGCCTCATAAGACCTTACCTCATGATTCCTTGTCTGAGACTAAAAAATGCTTGATCTTTCTACAACAAGATTTGCCAGTACGTTATTAAGAAGAGCATGTTTCCGATTTAATTCACAGTTCAGTGTTACTCCAGAATGATGGGATTTCTCTGATTTTACCAATGAAGTTAGACAAACATTACCATTACATTTGGAAGTCACTGTATCTAACGTGGAAGTTCAGTTTATTGACCTACTAGATCGCCTTATTTTTTCATGCCTTATTTTTCTTCTTCTGGGATCATATGAAGGGAAATTTTGAACATATTTTGTTGCATCTCTACTTTTAGCTTATGTAAATTTCATGATTAAAATCCTTTGTTACACTTGAATGCTGCTGCTTCATTTTTTGTCATAGCTTTATTTTTTGCCTAAATTCATGAAGAAGGTATTTCCATTTTGAGAAGCTATTCAATTTCGAATCGTCTTAGTATAGCCTTACTATACCCTCAAGTTTCTAGCACCGGAATTAAATCTGCCTGTATATAAAAAGGAAGATGAATAAAACTCATAACTTTCTGGTTTGCCAATGAAGACCATATTATAACTATTATAATGTGAATGACATATAATTACCATTCACATTATAATAGTTATAATATGGTGCCTTGAGGCGATCTGAATAGAGAATGAAATTCTTACGTTTTCAAAATATCTTTATAACTTTATTTCCCAAGATAAATTTTATTTCGATATTCAATCCGCCTTTGGTGAAAAAATTATTATCCGTCCCAATCATCACATTACTACGATGCCCTCAGGAAACATAAGTAATTTCAGTCTTACAATATTGGATTGGAGGGGGTGGGGATCCCATTTTAGAATGGGAAATTAAAATATTTTCTCAAATGCGTTTTATGCATCAGTCGTTTCTTATTTCCAGTTGGGACCATGTTTCCGTACATTTTGTTTAATTACAGATCTAATTTATTTGATAGAAAGCAGTTTACAGAATGTTATCTTAATGATAGAAAGTTTATTTTAATATTTATTTATTATTTTTTTTATTTTATTTATATATATATTTTTTTAATTTTAAACATGAAAAATCAATGTGAGTTGAAAAGAATAGATCATTGGATACTTTTTTTACTGGGTTTGTTTAATATTTGTGAAAATTAAATCTTATAATCTAATTTTCATTCACTTTCTAATGCTCGGTAATTTTAAAATTTTATGCAATTGGCTATTAATAATGACAATACGCTATTTAAAAAAAAATCGAATTTTATTATCAATTAATCGAATGATTTAATTGAATTTTACTTTCACACTCTTGTAAATAGCTTATTGCGACTTCAAGAAAAAAAGTCAATTTCCCGAAATCATAATATTTATATGCATTAAATATAAATCAAATATTACAAAGAATGCAATTGTAAAAATAAAAGTAATTTCTGATTTTTAGTAGACAAAAATATTTGTGTACTTTATTTTTAGAAGATTAATAAATTTATTTGCTTCTCTTAACGAAGTAGGTCATTTGAAAAAAGTTACAAAAATAACTCGTCCTTTGCTTATTAATAAATGTTTTTCTCGGAAAGCATGCCACAATTTACTATACACTTCAATGCTTTTAATATTGAGAGAGAAAAAATGTCAAACTGATATTCTTTTTATACTAAAAAATAGAGAAGCATAATTTATTAAGACCAACTTGTTGACCATAATTCGATTTTTCCAATTACCGCAGTTTGTTTCTCTTCAACTTTCAGCAGGACTAAAATCTGTGATGAGGGCGACATCTTATTTCAGAATTAAGAACTAAAACGCAACTCTCAAAGATGATTGTAACAATATTGAAAGTTCATGCTTTCCTTTTTCCGTAATAATTATTTTTATGCAAAATAAAATTAATTTTCAGAATTTTCTGGGTGATAAAAGTTTTAAAATGGATCTTTTCCATTTTTCTGTATTTTGAGCTTTGGAACATTTAAACTTGCTTTACGACATGTATTGGATTTATATGGTATATTTATATATTTGAAAACAGAAACCATTTTAAATGTAAAAATAATGTTTAAACTAAAAAATATTATGCATTTCAAAAAAATGAGATTTCTTTTCCAATCATTATAGATTCACAGATATATCATTTTAGATATTGGGATGTAATCTTACACGTTTCGCGGGGCATACTGAATTTCAGACTAAATCATAGCAAAATATTCAGATTACAACAGATTTTCATAATAGAATGGCTTGTTCTCAGGTTGTAACAGAAATTTCTCTATAAACACATTTGTTTCACAGAATGTGTAAAGTTTGAAATTATGCGCGAGAAGCAAACACAACTTGTAATTATTCAGAGACATAATCACTTTTGAAACTGGTGTCATTTAATGATAAGATGATAAAAACGATTTATATTTTCGTATTAGTATTTATAAGTATTTAAAAATCTAATTATTTAGCTACAGTAAAAGCATACTATAGCTTGTTTCGTTTCAGATTATTATTATTATTTCCATTCACGTATGATGCGAAAACTAAATCCTCAAAAACTTCGCTCTGAAGATTTTGATGAATTATAGTGTGTGTATAGGGAAAGTTGCATCTACAGAGGGGATTTACACATCTTTTAAGCGATTACGAAGCCCTGTAATTAATGTTTCAAATGAAAAAAATACAATTTTGTTTTTTATGTTCTGCCTAAACCCTTTTTTCTGGACTACATCGTAATTTGCATGATAGGAAAGATTTTCATAAAATTTCTAAGGTTATTATTTTTTATTCTTCTTCTACTATTTTCCAATTTGAATCAATCGTGGTTTGCACAAGAATTCTTTTCAACAGATCAAAAGCACAATAGATACACATATCTTTCCTATCTTTTCATTTTAAAAACATATGTTTCAGTTTAAACCACAGTTTCTTTACGTGTTACATTTTGAAAGAAGAATAAATAAAAAAATATCAGAAGATATTTCTTTTCAAATATTAAGCTGTTTTAAGACATTTTTATTCCTAAACATTAGTTTCTTCTTAAAAAATTTGAATTGTTCTAAAATTTTCTAAATACCCTCTGTAATTAGATGGTAAATATGATTCGGAGTAAGCCAAATGGCGTCAGTGACAGCCAGCATGTTAAGATTAAAAACCTAATTTAAAATTACTGTTTTACTGAATTTTGTAATATGAATTTTTGTAGTTTATCACAGTTGTCTTAAAAGAATTCTTCTAACTGAAAGACATTTGGTAAAATGTCTGAATTCTGAAATAGAAAATAAGGTAATTGATTTGTAGTCAGACGAATTAGTTTTGTCCTGTTTTCCACTATTTTAATGCAGAAGTTAGGAAAAGTTTAAATGAGTTAAAGATTTCAGGGAATGTCTTGAAATAAATCTGGTTTACAAATTGCTTTGAATGATTTGAGGACCTCTTTCTGTTTAGCGTATGCCATTGATATTGATTAACGATTAGATGAAACGGTATGACATTTTTTTTTTACTTTCTCGTATTCGAAGTATACAAAAAGAAAGTATTGTATTCATCAAAAAAATTCGAATTCGAGATTTCGACGTATCTCCATGTTTCAGACCTCCGAGTCCTAAAATCACATTTTAAAAATTATTTCGGTTTGCGAATACAATAAGACAAAAACTCTTTCCTCTGGACAGATGAAATTTAACATCTTTTACCAAATTCGTAGATTTATAACAAATTTTGAAAAAAAGGAAAATATGTGTAAGGAAAAAAGGAAAATTATAAAGGAAACATTAAAGGAAAGTATGTGTTTTCGGTTGTCCAAATACATGTTAACACGATAACTACGAAATGAAAAGAATTAGATAAATAAAATTTGATACATAGACTTAGTATCTAAAGTTTAGATCTGCATCATAATTGGAACTAAATCCGTTAAGGGATTGATTGTCTGTCAACCTGTACTTGTGCACTCATATAAACGCAATAATTCAAAAACGTAATGAATAAATGAAATTTGATATAGGATCTTGTGACTACAATCATAGTTATGTCGAATGGTTTTAATTGTCCGGGGGAAAATATACAAAATACATTGTATTTTCTGGCACTTGTGTATTAACAGCATTCCAGCAATTAATCGCCAAATATCACACGCTAATATGTTCTTTCGTAAGCATTTTTCTTCAAATGGCATTCAGTAAATAATACACAAGTACCGGTTTGCTTTTCTATACTACGAGGTAGGCATCTCTCATGTGTGGGTCTTTGAAAATAAAAATTTGACTACTCATGACATTAACAACCTTGCCAATTGTCCAGAGTTTTATGCTGGAGTGGAGATCGGAAACACTTTCATTGGAATATGCTAAAAAACTTCAGAAGACTACTCCAATCCAATATTTGATGAGATCTACAGTTCATTACACGCACAATTTCATTCATCTAGTTCCTCTCTAATTTTAAGTTATTATTGTCCACATATAAACGACTGAAAATCCAGACACGTATTGCGTTGTCATATTTGGTGGTAATTCAAATGTGATCTACTATTTCGACGTCTAAAAGACAACTTGCCAAATTTTATTCATCAAGATTGTTATTTTTTAATTATCGTGTTTTTAAACAGATAATTCCAAATTGATTTTTCTCCAAGTTAGGAATCTTTAAAATGCGTGTATTCATCCAAATATCAAAATCGAATTTATTGATGATTACAAAACATTCTTGGTATATAAAAATAAAAAATTGAGATATTTATTTTTTCTTAAGAATAATTGACTAGCTTCTGACACATTTCATAAATTTCTTTCTATATTAAAATAATTTTAAATCATCAAATTTCGCCTAGCCGAAAAATTTACTTTCTTATACTTTCAGGATTTATTTGAGCTTTAATTTTCTTTATAACCATTTTCTGTCCTGTGGCGTCATTTGGAATCACCTAGCAATGGACTTACTTCCATTTGCATTTTCGAATTTGATTTGGGATGGGAAAGTTTGATTGAACCTTTATGGAAACATGATCTGGATACAAATTAATTAATTTGGGATGCAAGAGATGAAAAAATCATTTAAATATCTCTATAAAGGTCAGACCTGTCGAATGGCATCTAGTTACGAAAGCAGAAATAAGTTATCACTAAAGAGGGGCTTTCATATTTTGCATCAGGTTTTTAATTAAAAATGAAACAAAATTTTAATGTTCTTTCCCTCAATAACATCTTAACATGTTATTTCTCAAAAACTATTTTTACATTGCTTTAAAATTAAATATTAATAAACTTTACAGTGATATCAATTTTATTTATTTTGATTGAAATTTTATAATTTTGGGACAATCTTCATTGTTTTTGTTACTGGTTTTACACTCACGGTCTGTTCAATGAAATTAAATACTATTTTTGCACACATATTATCGTTTTATATAATTAAGAATTAATTTTAAAAATAAATATGGAATAATCAAATTTAAAACATTATCACATTACAAAGTTTCAGGATTCGAATTTTAAATCCTTTATATATCCACATTCGAGTGATCCAACGATTTCTGACTAGCTGTATCCAGCCTCAGCAGACAAGAGAAAGCCCATAAATATGACAGCATTGCTACGAGTCTACAAATTAATAGACATATAGGCGATCAATCCGTAGATAAATTTCCTTCAAAATTTGACACGGATCTATAACTTAGATTCTAAAACGGTGTACCAAATTTTTACCTTCAGAGAAACCTTTAGTTTGTAGTTATAGTGTTCACTAGGCATTGTTACTATTCATGGATTTCTCTGAATATTTGATAAAAAAAAATCCACGAATTCAAAATTAAGACTACATATCAAATTTCATCTGTCTCACTCAGAGTTATAACGAATTACCGTGTGTCACAAATAAACATGATTCTAAAATGCATTTTTCATTTCAAGGAGGCTAGATTGTGCAGATTCGTCACAATCTCGAAGTCACATTTTTTGACGATTATAATACTTTCTCTCAGTATAATTCGTATACTCGAAAGTAAATATCCACTACGCCATATCGCATACACCGCTGCATGGATCTGTAATACTTCATCACGAAATCAAATCTCTGATACTTTTCATAAATGAAAAATTGAACCTGCGATACTATTATCTTATTAGGTGTTATTGAGGAGAAGATAATTTGAGAAATCTGAATATATTTCAGACGAATAAGAGAATCTCTTGCTCCCCTCCCCCCCCCTTTTTTTTTTATTCGTTAACCTAGATAAAGGTTTTGGGACTGAAAATGCATTCAGAACACATTTTAAAATAAGTTTAAGAAATATTTCTTTCAGAATGCATTAATCGTAAAAGATTTGGTTTCTAAGATTGTTTTGAAACTTGAAGTCAAGTTGTACTTTTCTGTTTATAATATATCTTTCTATTTCAGTCAAAATATTTTCTACGCATTTCTAAAATTTAATATAAAAGATTCAAATAAAACTGTAAATAGTTTCGAAGAATAAATTTGTTATCAAACATTATCTTTTCTCTGCGTTTTGTTTTTCTTGCTATTCAAAAATTCCAATATTTGTGGAAAAGCATCGTAGATTACAAATTCTTTGAGAAACAAATAACGTAACACCGAAAGAGTAATAACTGGCATTTCAGTTGCAAGAAATTGAAAAACTTCTAAAAGTGCTTACATTAACTTTTATTGAATAAAATAAGTGTTCTAAGTATAGCAAAAATAGATTTTGTCCTTCGGAAAATATTACTTTTAGAAACTAATATACATCAAAAAAATAAATTTTAAAAATCCCTAAATTTTACAAACTGATTTTTCAAAGAAATTTCAGGGTCGTGAATAAAAAAAAAGTTGAACTAACTTATCGAACTTAGAAAAAAAAATATTGCAAAAAGTAAACTATTTAAAACTTGAACTTCTTCTTCCTTTCTTTCCAAAAGAAACATTTAACTAGTTAAGGTCAAATTGTAATAGGACTTGGAGAACTTTTCTATTCATTTTACTAATAGCTTCCTTTCGTTTTCTCGTTCAAATTAGATGTTTTCAGATAAGTTTTATAAGTTGGTAGAAGGCAATAAACTAATCATCTTTTTTTTCAACCCAAGAAAATTAATACATTACAGTTTAAAAAATTAACCTTCTGTAAAGTCAATATCATTATTTGTTTATTTAAGGACCAATACATCATTGTAATTATAGTCATCGTCAGTGAAGTTCCATACTCAAACGATAGCTAGTACGAATTTTTAATCTAAAATTTTTAGGAGTCAAAGATTACAGGTCACGTTTTTGTTTCAACATATTTCCTTTTGAATTAGTATAGGGGTAGAAAAATATTTAAAAGGTACATTTTCTTTCCAGTTTTTACACTTTCATTTAACCCATTAGCATCATTTGATTCAAAATATTAATAGGTTTGTTTAATGAAAAAAATTGTGTATTAAAACATCATGTGTAGTATAACAATTGGAGGAATATACCGTCATTTTATGAAAAAGGGTTAAGAAAATATTGTTTGCATATTTTAAAATAATAACCTTCCAAAATATATCTTCTACTTCTAGCATATCCTTCAGTAGAGGAATGTCGATTCATTTATCATCCTTCATTTGAATATGGTTTAGAATCGCGAATCCCAAAGTTGTTTTTTTGCAACTTTAAAACGGGATAATAATCTAGCAAACCAATCAAATTTTATAAATTCCATGGAAAATAATGAAAACCATACAAGAATTGAAAATTCATTTTGATTGAATGCTAAATTTCAGCACTTTAAATCTTATCTAAACATAAATAAATATATTTGATATTTCTATCAATTGCTCTTCTAAAGTATAATTTTAATATTTATCTGTTTACTTTTAATTTTCTTACATGATTAACTTTTAATTTAAAATTTTACGGTTTATTTGTATAAATTTTTTTCTCCTTAAATTTTAAAAACAGAAGGAAGCAATATGTAAAAGGAAAATTTTTATTTAAAAATCTCCCATCGAAAAAGAACATTCCCTAGTTTAAAAGCTGGTAAATAGATTGTTTATTTCATCGAATGACGATCCTCCATGCTTTTTGCATCATTAGTATTTTGAAAAAGTATTATACCAATACCTAATTAGTCTAAAATCATTTTCTGTTTCGCTGTAACGATATTGTTTTCCAACTAATCTTCGCAATTGCTGAAAATTTAGACAGCGGTGTTTCAGTTGTTGCTTTATTCGAATGACATCAAAATTATTTTTGATGCGTTTCTATTTTTTTAATAGAATTATAAATTTGATAATTAGTTTTCAAAAATTTTAATTTCAAAAAAACAAATTTTTATTTATGTTATGAAATAGTTTAATGAAAATCAATATTATATTTTCAGATATCGAAAAAATGTCAAATTTCGTTCAAAATTAGAAGTTCTGAATTTCAAATATCCATTATTAAATATCTTCGAAATGAAAAGTTTTTATATGCATTCCTGCTATTTAATCTTGTGAATTTGAATTTGCATCCCAAATAAAGTGTTGATTTTTGAAAAAAATTAAGTTCGTAAGAATTTTACTCTAAAGTCGACCACTGGCATAAACAAGAATTACATAATCTCTTCATAGGGCATTTTTTCTGTAACAAAAAGTTTTTGATTTTAAAGGTACGATAAGTAGTTTAAATTGAAAATCGTAAAAAGTAGTAAGTAGTAGTAGTAAAGTAGTTATACTTTTCCCGCTTTCTGATTTTTTTCTCTTATAATTCATTGCCGTTAGATAAAAAAGAAAGAAGATAATTAGACAATATTAGATCATTTTTTCCACACCATTCCCAATATATACCGAACTAAATTGCTGTTTCATTTTGTCCAGAACGGTTACCTCAAACAATCAAACTTTCTCCATTCACGTCAATTTTATTTTTAAATATATGATAGAATCATTGCACAGACTTCATTAGATCTCTTTCCATTTTCATCTTAGTGGGACACAAAATGTTTCATTTTGCCAGTCAGTAAATTATGAATGATCAAAATATTAACTATCAATTAAAGTAATAAATATCCTGCAGAAGTATGTAAATCAAAGAAATCTGTTCCATAAAATCTACTCATACCAATAGTTATTTTATTATGCACACAGTTTCTTATGTTCTTTTTTATTGTTTTTAATTAAGAGCCATAGCTTTTACAGCAGACAGTAAAACACTCCGGGACTTTTTCTGTCTGTAATTAATACGAATTTCAGACCATCTCCATAAGTAAACTATGGGGGTGGTCACGTTTATCTTCTATCTGACATGTTTATCATCTGTAATGGATATGTGTATTCACCCTTCAGAAAGAAAAAATTCAGAAATTTGACTTATTTCTTTTCAGCAATCAGCGGTTCAATTTTGGCCATCTAGTGAAATGGTAAAAGATTCTAATTAATCTCAATAAGTCCACACTTTTTTGGGACATGGCAAATATGTTTTCACTCATTTACTCCTTACATGTATAAAAGAATAAGATTGAAATTATATCCTGTATCATTTAAAATTATCTAATATCCTCCGAAAATGGATTATCAGATATATTTTACAGACCAGACTTTTTTTTTCTTTAGTCCCGGTGTCAAGTAATATGTTCTTTCTTTACTATAGCCACGTTGCACCTAACCGTATTTCAAAAAGATGAGCTGTGTTTTAAAAGATTTAAAAAAGTAAATTATTTGTTTAATTGGGGCTTTATGGTATTTTCCCAGTAACTGAATTTCAGAGCAAGAACTGGGAAAAAAAGTATGTGTTAAGGGAAATATCAAAATTTCATTAATTTTTTTGTGTGTAACTACGTATATCGAATATAAAATACTATTCGAATGCATACCTCCCTATGTTCTATTCTCTTATATCTCAAAAACTAAAATAATCTGTGGAATCAATGAAAAAGTTATGATTGTATTTAAAATATCACTTGTTAATTTGATTTGCCTAATGAGCTACAAAAGAAAACTTTCATTTATGGCTTAATGCCCTATATATGTGTTAGTAATCAAAACAGCTTGTTTCAGTTATTTAGAATGTAATAAATAAACGAGTTAAAATTGTTCATTGGTGTCATGTTTAAATTTAAAATTAATTACTATAGCGTTGCATATAATCACAGATTCAAATCGCTAAAAAAATATTTTATATTATCCAAAAGTTTTTGCATCTAAATATTGATTTTAGAAAACCCACAGTTGGAGAAACATTATCAAGGAATAGCAATTAAATAGGAAAATAATTCAAAAACTTAGTTTTCAATATAAAGAAACTTTTGTAGCAACTTTCACTAAATTTGCAATTAATTTCAATCCCTCAAAAATTAAATGTCTCCCGGTTATTCTAGTAATGACAGAACATACAAGTATAATTCCACATTTTTCTGAAAAATTGCACTAAGCAAATAAATTATAAGGATTAAACTGTGGGGAAAGAAAAGAGCACTCATAACAATAAGTAGATATTTATATACTTTCTCTTTTTATCAGGCATAAAATTATCTTCGGGGTTCCCATGTGTTATTTTTAAAGTGCCTGAACACATAAAAATTGATTTATTGCATAGCTCCTACAAAGTAGCTAATTTATGAATATTAACATCCGAAGTTTATAAATTGCCTTTGAAGGTCCACTGAGATTGTCACGTTTCATAAATTTTCTACGACGTCGATATTTCTGAGAATATGCAGAATAAAAAAGTTTTGGTAATGAGGATATTTAGATGCAATTACTGACATGATTAAGATTCATAATTGTATTCACCATACATACATATATAGGATGAAAGAACATATAATTTCATAATCATCAATCAATTGATGAACAAAAATATTCAAAAATCATTTTTTATAAATCATTTCTTACTTTGCTAAATCTTGCAAGAAATATGATTATTTAAGTTTATTATATAATAACAAACCGAAATTTTAACATGAATAAATTAAAGACTGCGTGTATTTTTTTACCCTAATTCTGCAGCAGGGTATATTGTTTGACAGTAGATAACAAAATTACTAAAATGATAATACTTTTAGGTTTCAGAAAAATTAGTTTATAAACATAAAAGTCCTACCTTTCAAGTTTCCTTCCTGGATGGTAATTTTTGCTAACCATTCAATGTACTTCTTCCTGAAATCAAATTACAAGATTCATATTAAAATGCAAATTTTCCTCTCATGATGTAAAATTCACAATTATTGTTTATAGCTTTCTTATGTACAAAAATCAGTTATAACATTGATAAAAGATAAAAAGAAAAAATTCTCACCAAAATCCTTATGAAGGGGATTTAAAAGAGGACAATTCGTAATGATTCTGAATCCCTTTGTTTGGGAAAATTTCTCGTGCCGAAAAAAAGAGAGATTTTCATTATCCTTCCAACTTTCAGTCTCAGAGGTTGGAAATTCAAACGACTGCCATTACTTTTTCCTTTTCTTTAAGGATTCATTTTTTTAATCTTATATTGAAGACATGTCAATACTAGACGGATTAATTCATCATCTTTCACCTTTTTAAATCGTACGGCTTTTTTTTTCTGTCTTTGTAATCACCACCTATTAATGAATTCAAATGTCTTTCATAATCGAGCTTCATCAATTTTCTACAATATTTATTTTGAATTTTTATTGTTTCAGGATAAAGGTGGAGCCACATTAAAAGCCACAGAAATCCAAAATGGCAACTCTTAGAAATAGCAAAATGTAAATATGCATAAAAAACTTGAAAAAAATCAAATTCAATATGTTGATTATTGATGTAAACATTGAAACTGACGATATAATTAGATGAATCACAGCTGATGCCATTTAACAATGGCGCGTAGAAAACACTAGTTACAAAACACAAGTAAACTCATATCTGTCCTCAGCGTATTAGAACGCCTAGGAAGACCAACAACCACACAATGGGCAATTGATTCAGATGGTTCTTCGAGTAATATACTCAAAGACGATGCTCCTGACTGGAATTATTCGTTAACTGAACATTCATTAACCATACATTCCATTCATCATTTAGTGACATGCATGTCTTATAAATAAATTTTCTATTATTACGAATGATTAAAGATTCGATGAATGATACATTCGATGATAATCATATTGAAACTATAAATTACATATGGGAATTTCAAAGATAAATAAATAACCTCTCCGACTCGGTTTACACAGAATAAGGTTTAACCTGTTAACTGGATATAACTAAATATTTCTAAGCGAAACAAGCTAAATGTAAGAGTAACAGTTTTAAATTCATTAATTGGCGACGTAAAATGATTGGTACAATTAGATTCAAACACACGCCTCCGTGGCTGCGAAATTCTCAATATTCGACTAGGCCATTGAAATATCCAATACGATTGCACTCGAGGAAAGGTAAATACAGGGATTCAACACAAAGCACATTTATAAAAGAATTTTAAATCGCCTATTCCATGCAACATTTGCAAAGAAATTCTAATATTTCTGAAACCAAGTGAATTATTAATAGGTAGTAGTTTAATAGTACATAATTCGGCAACATTATGACGAGAAATTTATTTCTTTTTGGAAATCCTGTGATTCAGCAAAGAGTAGCTATGAACAAAGGTAAGAAATGGGTTGGTTGGCTGGCTAGTATTTTTTTTGGTCCAAGAACAATTTCTGGCTGAAATTCGCTGTCTATATGGCAAAGCAAGTCATAAATTCCCTTTAAAAATCGTATAAAACCATGTATAGTTAAATGTATTTAAAAAACTGAGTAAAAACTGAGATACGCTTCTGTAGGAAAAACGAGTTTGAACACCATATTTAAACAAAAGCAATTTATGTGCATTTATCTTCACACGATAACACTCATATACTTAGTTTTTCTATTACATAATTAAATAACTCCCCATTCAATGAATTATTAGGAAAATAGTTACTAAATCTACGCCTTCCATAGAATTGTCTATGAATGGATTTTATTTTGTGTTTAATTCGATGCATTAAACTCGCAAGCAAATTGGTGAAATTCATATAAACGGTTTATTATTATAATTATCCTTTCAATATCATGGCCATAATAAAATTTATGATGCGTATTTCCGTAATCCAAAAATATAAAATTATCAAGTCACGTGCATTTACAAATCTTTAACTTAAATTCATAGTCAGATCTAATGAATATTAACGACTAACATTGTTAGCTAGAATCATGGTGGAATATATGGGTCAAGAAAAATTCAGTAAAATTTCATGCACTCCAGATAATTATTACTATTGAAGACCAATATTTAACAAAATAATAAAGTTCTCAAATTAAATTAATTATTCAAGATTTTATATTCACTATAATTTTGGGTTCATTAACATTCTACCTGGAGCAGTTTTAGATGCCCTGTTATTTCCTATATATTTTAGAAGTCGTAATGACAGATGTCCCAGTTTAGTTGTATAAATATGCGATATTCTGAAAAAAAGAAAGTTCACAAACTCATTTATTAAAACTTCAATACAAGTGTTGATAAACTTTTATTAATAACCTGAAATCATGATATTCAGGTAGCATAATATATAATGTTCAGTATTTAAAAATAAACAGGGATCAACAAAATATAAAAATTTCTCTGTTTAGCTAACTAGCTTAACAATAAGACGTAAACAAGCAACAGTTTCAGCTAAAATATAAAATTAAATAATATGAAACAGATATAATGTTCACAAAAATAGAAAATTATTATATTGTTCCGGACAATATTGCTGAGAATTATACTTAACAACTATTGCAGTTCTAGATTCGTTATAACAAACAACTCAACATTTTAGAAGAGGTTTCCATTTTCTCCGTAAGATATCTTCTTTCTAGCAAATTTTGAAAAATCAGTTTCTTGATCTTTTCTTAAGTTTTGTTATGTTTTGACAACTACCTTCTGAATTGTGTAAGGTCGATCTCACATATTCGATACCTTGTCTGTCGCCTGGAATGAGAATCATCCTTTGAAGATCGCAGCTTCCAGAATCATCATTTTGTTAATCTTTGTCTTAAATCATCCATATCTTCTTGGCTGTTTTGTATTTTATCAATAATCTTTACATGATCATTTGCAAAATTAAAACATTTTGGTAAAATATCAAACACAGGAATGGTATTTTTATTGCTTTCAGATGCAGCCATCTGGACAACAGATGAAGTTTCAGTTGTGAAGGCAATAGTATCGATATTTCTATTGACACACATTCTTT
Organism: Argiope aurantia; assembly: GCA_026543865.1. Taxonomy (NCBI): domain Eukaryota; kingdom Metazoa; phylum Arthropoda; class Arachnida; order Araneae; family Araneidae; genus Argiope; species Argiope aurantia. Next base: position 58,091 of record JAPMOR010041065.1, on the reverse strand, counting down.
CATTAGTAATATTTGGATATTTATTTACAGTATTGAGACACTTTGAAAACATTTTTCCCAACAATATTTGTTGTTCATTCTTTTTAGATGGAAACAAAACGCCATTAATGCCATTCTGCAATTCTATGGATTTTAAAGAAAAAACTTTCGTAGGAAATAATTTATTTTTAATATTGAGTGATATGTTCTCAGAAATAGGATTTGAATTCAAGTCTATTATTTCTGACAAGTTTCCTACTTTTGTTCCTATTTGTCTGTTAATGATCTCAATAGGAACGGAAATGTGATCGGTTCGTGAATGTGCAGCTAAATACATATATCCCGACTTTTTCAAAAAATATCTTTTTATGAGATTTCAAATTTACATTTTTTTCAATAATGCTTAAAGGAAGTGGTTTCATATTTGATAGAAAACATTCTCGTTGATTTTTTATTTCAAAATTTGAGGAATGTTTGGATAATTCACCACAGTATGTGTCACCGATTTTGCGAGTTTGTTCAGGAAAAAAATACTCAATTGGTAGATTGCAACCGCCGTTCATTTTAATCTCTTCAAAGGAATCAAAAGTCATACATTTTTCAAAAATTTCCATGAAACTTTCTGATTTAAGATCGCATAGACTTTTCAAATCTTCCAATAATAAATCAGCTTCGTAAGAATCTATAGAATATTGATAATTTAATGGAACGATGAAATAATTTTCCAAATTATTTATGCTAAATTTAGCCCATTGCTTGGAAACGTGCTTATACTTATGAAACAAAGCAATCTTTTTAAACTGATGATAGTTTATAGATGTTTCTATCATTGCATTAATATTTTTAGATTCAGCGAAAAGATCAAGAAACCGAGATAACAGAAAATAACTTTTTGCCACTCTTTTGAGTTCGGTCCACCCACCTTCTTTATAAAAGTTTTCTGTAAATTTATCAAAATGCATGGCCCAAAGGAGGTGCCCATAATTTACTACATCTATAACACTAGTAGTTTCAAAATAAATGTGTACACAGAAGGTTATAACAAAAGCCAAAGTAGAAAGCATTCGTTCAAAAACTGTAAGATGTCCAAACAAGTCATTTCGATCACATACTTTTATTACGTAATCGTAGCAATCTGAGATCAAACATTTAATTCTCTCAGCTGGTAAATCACCGTAAATCTGAAAAATACTAGGCTTAGTTGCCCCAAGGGTCATGAATAATCTAGAAAATATATCATAAGCGAAAATCTCTATCTTTAAATCGGATGCCATTTTTATGCAGTCAAGAAATGCGTACACTTACTATACCTTTCCCTCAAAGCAAATCAATGCAATATAATACTGGGATTCAGAAGTGGATTGTGAGATGCAATGCTGTAATGTTAACAGACTTAAAAGTTTTCTGAACTTGATATGAGTCTCTCTGCGCATGCTCAGATTTAACTGGAAAAATTCAGTAATATTCATCTTGTTCCTTAGTAAAAAATAAGGAAATCTGAATGGGGATTCTAGTTATGATTGTCATCATAGGGAAGATTTTTTTTTCGAATGTGGAAATCGAAGGAAAATACCCAAGAAGATTTTAAGAATTTAATATTGAGTTTTAGAAATTTTTCTAGCTACTAAAAGAAATCAAAGATTTTTTTAAATGGTATAACTTAACCGCTTCTCACACAAAAATTAAAGAAGTTTTTAACCAATCTTTTAAATTGATTTTTAAAAAGCATTTTATAGCTGAAAATGTTTTATAACCCAAACTTTAAAAATGGGATTGACTCTTGAATATTTTACAGTTCAAGATTCAGTTGAAGTTCTAAAAAATGGCAGTAAAATTATTGTATTAAGTATATAAATTGTAGGAGTATGTCTATGTTTTCTCTATTTTTAAAGCGAAACAAATACAAATCTTAATATTTGCTAAATTTTCAAATGCCTTATTTTAAAAAATACTAATAATTAGTTTTAAAATACTATAAACACAATTCAACTCTATAAATTTAGTATAATAATTTTTAATTAACGATTTATAACAAATGGGTGTGATATTTGGATTTTGTTCATCTTCATCAGAGAAATTCATGATAATTCAAATTTATAAACTTATTTTGAACGATTAACAAGATTTTGAATAAAAATACACGCATACAATAATCTCAAAGCAAACAGTGGTCACCTTTTACGGAATAAATAATAAAAATATCCCTATTCCTAAATTGCCCCTATCTTAATGTAAAACGAAACGATCACAAAAAAGATTAGAATCTGCCTGGTGAATATTTCTCCCTAAAACATTTTCTAACCCAATTAACAATGTTTGATCGTTCTCTCTCTATTTCCTTCTGTACGATTAAAATTTAAACTTAGCATTTATTACCATTGCTTTTATTGCATACATAATAAAAAAACTGAAACCACTGATAATCTTCTCATTTAATAGAAAATATTGTATTAATATTAAAAATAGAAAAAATATTGAACTATCTCATATAAGACATACTATGGTTATCGATTGAATATTACAACGTACTAATTTGTTTGCAGAATGAAGACTCTCGAACAGGTGATTATTTTCTTTTATTCATGATTATTTCATGTTGCAGTCTGATCTTTGGGATTGAAAATTCTTAGGTTTTTAACTCAATTTACCTCGATATAGGCCATTTATTGGAACCCAGTGCGTTTGTCAGGAATCAAACGTTCTACTGTTAAAGTGATGCATAAATTTGGAGAGATGATAGCTGCCAGATGTCATTGTCATCATCTGACCATGGTTCAGAATTGTAATGCCTGGTCCTAAATAGTTCTTGAGTAGCTTTAGAATTTGGTACCAATTAATTTAATTGGTATAACTTCCCTTTCAGTTTATGTAAGTTTTTATTTTGGCTTTTTACACATTCGCTACAACGGCTCACCATTTTCAGACCATCTATTTAATTAGATCACCAGTTCTTTGACATCTCTTAACTGCAGAACAGATGGAGATATCTAATTAGAAAGTAGGTGTAAATAATGGGCGATTCCTGCGGCAGCCAAGAAGCAAAACACGTTTGAAAAAGAGGTATCAAATCGGGTGTATTCCTCATCATCTGGCCATGGATGAAAACTGTAAAGTGTACCAACAAAATGAGACGTTAATAAACTTAAATCTATTGAACCTCAATTAAAAATATATAAAGGATTTTTATAGACTGCAGATAATCCGAGAGAAACTGGGAACTCTTCTTTATGGCATTATAGCTTCATTTTGTAAAGAAATATCGGACTAGATTGTGTCCCTGCCCAAATAAAACTTTCAGTATAAATCTAAATTATCGTAAATAAATTTGCAGTACAGTATGAATTTTAGTTGATAATTTCTGTTTATAAATTTCGGGCTTTCTAATTTATGTATTCAAAAATCTATAACTTCCTAGACGTTTAGGTTGTTAACTATTTTAATGCTTTGGGAAATACATTTACCCCCATTTTAGCATCCATGACCAGCTGCTTCACCAATTATGATTAGAGCTATCTCTTAACTTCAGAACCAACAAGAAATATTAAATCCTTTGACCACATAAAATGATTACGGTGATCAAATTGCTATTATTTTTAGAGCGTGATATATCATTATCTAACGCTAAAGGAAGTGTTACATATAGTCTCGAGTACTCTTTCAATGAAACAAAATCCTAAATGTTCTAGTTTTTTTACCTCAAATTATAAAGAAGCGTCTTAATTTTTAAATAATTAATTCAAATTATTTCCACATATTAATTTTGTCAAACTAAATGAATTTCTTTTTCTGAAATAGATCTGAATCTCAAAAATATTTAATATGCTATTGCTCTGGTTTAGCATATTACTTATTTTAAACAGTTGATTTACATTATGTAATATTTCATCAGAATTATTTTGATTACCACATGTTACATAATACAGCAAGATTACGTTTTCATGTATTCGATTCTAAGTTTAATTGGTATAGTCGATTTAATAAAATAGTTCACAATGCATTGTAATTATGAATTTTTTTTTTCTTTTTCTCTATATTGGAAATTCTTTTTAAATTCTGGGTGATTTGAAAATGTTTGCTAAATTTTAAATACAAGTTTCTGTTCCTAAAATAAATCGTTTTAGCATAAAAGTAAATAGGCAGTAACGTCTTCCGTGTGCACTTACTGAGTATTATCTGGTCTATTTAAAATTGGGTAGGTTAGTCAAAGATATAGTACATGTAGTATGCGCGACATTTACCAGATACCAAGTATATAATTCGTATATGAAGTAATTGATAGGAACTACTAAGCATTGGCTTGTTTGATTCGTGAAAAATCCTACAAATAAGTTACGCCATAAAGTCTTCTCTAAACTAAAAATTGCATAATATTTTGAAAGTTCCTAGTGTAAGATATAGGTTCTTATAATTTAATATAATTTCCAGCTTAATAATCTATGACTATATCCTTATTTAATCAAATAAATGACAAGTGAAATTTAATCAATTAATAAAAAAATTACTTGATTAGTTTTCACTCTGTCATTGGTATACTTTTGAAAAGGTATATTCTAAAAACATTGCAACAATAAATATAAAATAATATAATGAAATGAAGTTATATAAACCAAATCAAAGTGAAATATTTATTAATAATTTTGTAGCAAAAATGTGCATTACTTTATCAAATAGAAAAAAAATAAGTACACTTCAGATAACTGTTATTTACAGTGATTCAGTAAGAGACTTGAAGAATAAGGCTAATGATATTATAAAAAAAAATCAAAAATTTCTTTCATAAAAGTTTCGCTGGTAAATAAATTATATTGGTAACTTGATGAAACAGTTTATATAATTTTAGTTTCCAATAATTTTAACAAGAATCTTAAAATATAAAAACTAACAAAAGTTTCATGAAACAAGCATCTTTAAATTAAACTTAAATTCAAAAGAATGATTCAAGAATCAATTTTAAAATAACACATTTTCAAGCCATTCAATTCACCCATGATAATAGAAATCAATGGCCAGAAATGAATACTAGTCCTAAAATTAATATTCATGTATCAAAGTCTAAAATTCAGGCTAGTCACATTTCAATAAAAATGACAAAAATAAGGAATTATTTGCCATATATTTATATTTTATCTTATTATTACTAATTTAGGTATAAATAACGACTTCTAAGAAATAAAGAAACATTACTTTCTAGATTTTTATTTCTTTCTCTTATTTGGACTCACTTTGCGACTTATTATGACTTTCTTCGTATTTATCTAATGACTCACGAATATATTGGATCCTTTGTCTGTCATCTAATACCAGAATCATTCTTAAAAACTTTCCAATTTCTGGATCATTCCTTTCTTCTCTTAATGTATTCGATCCTTTTTTAATGCATACCCTTCCATCATAATTCTCTTTACCATCATTCACGTGAATAACATCGTTTGGATTTTCTTTATAACATGTATCACTGATTGACGGATTTTCAATTCGAAGATCGTTATTAAAATTAATATTTTCATATCTATCAAATGATTCTGATTCTGGTAGTCCAGTAGTTCTTATTTGATGTTTCTTCTCCAATATTTCGACTCTATTTATGTCAAATTCCGAAATTGAATCACTAATAAGCTTCAAATCTTGAAGTAACAATTCTAACTGAAAGCAATTGGCAGAATCTTCGTAGTTAAATGGAATTGTGACATATTCTTCAAAGTGTTCAATGTTAAATTTGATCCAATCTTTGCAAATGTGGTTTTTACTCTTGCGTTTGCTATCACCATATTTAACAGCATTCTTAAAATTACTGTAATTTACTGATGCCTGTTTTGATAAGCGTGGGAATGAGTTGGGGGATGAATTTGGCATGAGGAAAAGGAAAGTTTGATTGATCAAATCGTACCTTTCTGCAACTTTTTTAAGCTCTCTCCACCCACCTTCTTTGTAAAACGTTTCAGTGAATTTATCAAAATACATTGCCCAAATGATAGGACCATAATTTGCAAAACCATTCTGAGGATAGCGAAAAACGCATAAACACACATATTGAACAAAAGCACAAGTTGCTAACATCCGCTCAAAAACTGATAAATGACCGAACAACTCATCACTGTCACATATAGAAATTAAATGATCATTACAATCAGACAGCGATTCCCATCTCAGAGTTTGTTTGTAATCTAATTTTTCAAAAAATATTTTTGAAAATAGAAAAGTACGGCAGCCAAGTGCATTAGCGAATGTTACATCACAAGCTTCTACAAAACTGTTATCTTTCGCGCATTCATCTCCATAAATCTGGAATATAGCATCTTCTATACTTTCATGCTGCAATGATTTTAAAAAGCAATAATAAGCAAAAATTTCTATCTTTAAATCAATTGACATATTCACTAAATCTCGAACACTCGCATAGTTAGGTACCATTCCCGGATATCAAAGCATCGCAATATAACTGATTTTATTTTATGCGTGTTATTGGTATTGCCATTACTTAAATTACTATCATTTATTATTATTTTTTGATGTTCACAAAATTTCATGCAAGTAAACTGAATAATTCATCTTGAGATTGGTTTAATCCAACCATCATGGAATTTTTTTAAAAAATACAATCTAAGAAAAGCAAAATTAAAATCTGCGAAATGAACTGATTAATAATATATTGAATGAGGAACATTCTCATTGAAAAGTTTTCGCAGTTTATTGTTGGGAAATTCATTTGGGATTTATTGATTTGATACATAAATATTCAACTTGAAATTATACAATAAATCCTAAAAATAAACAAAATGGCATCCCATCTATATAATATAAATGCTAGGCATACATGGCACTAAAATTGCTATTTTTATTTGCAAATAGCAATCATTAAATGTAAACAAATCGAATTACTAAAACGTATCAGACTGCTGTTTTGTTGAGAATTTTATAGTAGTTGCACTTCATTCAGTGCTTTGAAGATTAATCGAGTTGCAAATTATTATTATAAATGCTCTACAGAAAATTCACCTTGTCCCTAAGTTCCTTTAGTAAAAAGAAACAAGATGTAAAAGAAATCAAGAAATAAGTGTCAAATAAAAGATTAATTCGAACCCAAAATAGGTTTGATTGTCACCAAATGGATGAACGGTATGACTGAACCACGCATGACCATATCCTCCAAAACTATTAAGTCTCAAAAACGTATTTGCATCATTTTAAAACTCAAGAAAATTATCTTTTCAACGAAATCAACTTCATTCCTGTACAATAATTTTTTGTCTTTTTTTTTACAATTTTTTAAAAGTTAATTTAATACATAATCTGTAACGATAGTTTTAACGTTGTGATTAAATTTATACTCATCCATCAAAACATTCAATCGCATATTCTTTCCAGTGTTAAAATTTGTTTTTCAGTCGCATCAAATAATAAGATAATTTTTAATATATCCCATATTAATTCTTTAACAGTTAAAAAAGTTAATAATATGGGCTAACAAGCTGGTCACAAAAGGTGGATAGTTCTATAAAATTCCCCAAATGTCCATAATTGGAAATCGAATTAATGTCAATAGATACAACGATTATTCGATTAGACACGTTTATAAATTGGATCTTCAAAGGACACAATATTTAACTAAATTCAGACTCCAGGGTGTTTTAGATTAATCAATGTAATGAGTCTGTTTTAATCTATTAATGAGCTATTAGACAGCACTGGCATGATAGTAAGACCGCTACATCCGAATCGGATGGCTCGAAGTTTGAACCCCGAATTCACCGATAAAATGCTTTGAAAGTTGGCGTGGTGCGCATTAAATACGTCAGTGTCAAATCCTTTCTATTTGCTGTGGCAAAGTAATTTATAATAAGTAATTGCAACAGTATTAAAGTACTTTTCATATGATCACAATTTGAAACAATGAGATAGGTCCCAAAATAACACTCGCATTGCTTCCAAACGGGATGTTAATATTAACATCCCGTTTGGTTTTAGGTTTATATAAACATACTAAGCTGATAAAAGACACAACAGTTTTCAATTTAATATTCTAACGCACCAGGTGTCTTGGTGGCCTTGTGGTCGAGTCTATTCTTTGGAACAGGAAAATTTCAAGTTCTGGAAACCAGGTTCTATTGTATATAATGGGGTATGGTACCTGTTAAATCTGTCGAAATTCAAACGGGCATTTTCTCGAATGGTGCAGAAATTTGGATACGGGATGCCTACTCAAGTATCTTCCTCGTCCTCTTATCAAAGTTCAAAATATCCAAAATATCCAAATATGTAATATCCATTTCAAGTAGCCTTCGGGTAGCTTTCAACGGGACTTTAATAAACTTAACGGAACGAAAAAGATTTTTTAGGTTTTCGTTAATTTTAAAAAGCAAAATGAGCTTATTTTTTTCATTATTCATCAATTTTTTGATAGTTTTATATGAAAATAGTTGCAAAGTACCTGCACACTTAGTTAAACTCCAACGTTCAAAATCAATTAAATAAATGGTTTTAAGCAATCATTTGGTTTTTAAACTTTTCTTTGTGCAGTTACTTTTTTTTATTGAATCAAGAAAAAAGCATTAATTTTTCACGCTTATCTTGTTGAAAATATAACAATTGTAACTTTCTTTTGAATAATAATCTATGATGACAATATTAAATTTTCATCCCTTGGTGTCCAACTATTTTTTAAATATTCTTCTGTTTCAAATAGATTCAGTATATGACGGCCAAGTCTTCTTATGTTGCCACAACAAACTAATAGTCTGATATGGTTAATTATATACCTTAGAACACAATGTAATTTGCACATTCTTGGAACAGGTTATTTAGACGGTAGCAAAATGCACTGCCAGATATGAAAGAACTAAAAATGTGAATCGACACCCCATTTTCGAAATCAATGCCTCATTCAAGTCCTCATTATTTCGAATTGCACATATGATATTTCAATCCATTTGCCATTGATTTCTGCGGTCAAACTTAGTTAATATTAACATAGTGCTTCTTTAATATTTCAGTATTCACAAGTTCAATGAACTTTTATATTCACAAAGTGAAGAATTATTGAAATTTACTTGTTGTCTGTTTTTTTTGTTTTTGTTTTTTTTTTACGCTCGTGATAGTACAGATACAGGTTCAAATCCTAAAACATCGACATTTTTACGATTAAAAATGTATTTATCAAGGTCATGTATTTTATAAAAAATGAAAATTTCTTTTCTGGTCGTAGCATACTGTAAAACTGTTAAGTCGTTCATTAATAAATGGATCACTTTATTTAGCTCATGAAATATCAATGTCAAACTCAACGTAGCTCAACTCAAGGTCAAATAATTGACACAAAACACTACATAACTAATTAATCCAGCCGAAACTGGTGAGTACAGGTAACAGCCGTTTTAAGTTAACATTGGATCTATTTTTGGATAGAATTTATAATTTGAAACTATGGTCAGATGGCTTATGAGCTAGTAAAAATTTACAATGTTCATTTATGATAATATATCTGTAGAAATAATAGGTTTAAAATTTTCTCTAAGCTTTAACTGTTTCGTCAATTGCTGTAGTTGGTTAGGAATTGGAACCAATAATCTTTCCACAGAATTTTTGTTTATGTACTCTATCATTAAATTTCCAGTAGCAATCTTAATTTACTAAATGTTATAATCTTGAAATTCTTTGCACTAAAAAAAGACAGGAAAGTACATCGCCATGATTATGATCACATCTAAATGCTCCTAAAGGATTCCTAAAAACGATTTTCAGCAAAAATAATTCTTCTAGTCATCTTGGAAATTTTGCAATCATCTTCACTTTTTAAATCAGAAACTGAATCTGTTTTGATTTAAATTAGTGAGTATGAAAAAGACATTCCAAGTGAATAAAAGTGCGATTTAGAGACTAAGAGACTTCTGGTTTGAAAATTAGTGAGAATATATAAAACTTATTTCAACAAATAAGAGCAAATAAATACATTTTATTTACCACACTATAATAGTCCTTTAAATTAGAAATGTTTATAAAATTTCTTTCAAAATAATTTTACTAGAAAATGAAAAAAATAATTATTTTATTATAATGTGATAATGCAAATATAAGCTGGCATACTGTAAGTTGAGGGGTAAAAGCGATCCCCAAGACTCTACAAGGCAGACCTCTGGATTTCGAGAGTGCAAAATGTGGAACGTAGTTACTTCTTGAATATTAGAAGCTCAATAAAGGATTTTAAATTTTGATTCTTATTAACAAGCAATCGAAATTTCCGTTTTCCTTTATCATTACAGAAGATTAATATTTCAAAAAAATTATTAATCCACCACTTAAAAAAATTCTATCCATTTATATATTGTATTTTCTTAGAGCATTTTAAGCGTATTTCACAACAATATTAATTCTTTTAAAATATACACTCGTGCACCTCAACTATATTGACGATATTTTTGTGTGTACACATTATTCCTGTAATATAATCTAAATATAAATAAAAGTGATTGTATCTATGTATGTTTGTATCCTTTTACATCTTCTCTTAAGCAACTGGGCCGAATTTAACCCAATTTTCCACATTTATTATTTAAGATAAGAATATAAATTCTGTCGCCTTTTTAAGTACAAAAATTAATTAAATATTCAATTAATTTGAAATGAAACAAAAATTGTCTTTTTTCGACTCTCAATTAATTTTTTAATTAATTGTTATTATAATTTAATTAATTAGTTTAAAATTTTATTATAATTAGTTTAATTTTTTTTATTATAGTTTTCAGAGGAGTCTTTTGAAAATGCTTTTATTGATTTTAAAGCAGTATTCTAAAAATATTTAATCGCAAACTTAAGTCAATCGTTGAAATTCGAACAAAGATAAGAAAAGTAAGCTTTTTGTGAGCAAATGTTTTTGTTGAAGAATGCATACGGAGTGCAGTTGCCGAAACACAATCAAAATTCTAAAAGAAAACTTAAAAAGCACACAATTAACAATTTTTATCAGGTGCAATTGTTGTGGCTTATTTTCATGTTTTTTATTGATGAAAACCCTATTTCTTGATTATCTCAAAGTGTTTTTCTTTAAACCTTTGTAATGCTTTACCATTTGTGAACAAAATTTGCAGTACTAATAAATCAAAAACTAGTAACTTATGGAGAGAAAATTAAGTATCGGCGATTTCTAAGAATTTTCTTGCTCACTTGATATTCTAAATCTAATTTTAAATGTTACAAACAATTTTATATTTTGAATTTTGTAAGAAATAACTTTTGTACAAAATAATATATTTTATGCTAAGGTAGATTTTACGTTAAAAATTCTATACATAAAAGGATTTTAATTCCGAGCAATGCTTGATATAACAGCTAGTTAAGACTAAATTATAAAAAGTAAATAAATATAGATGAATTAACCCCAAAACAGCATCATACTATAAGGTTTTATACTAGAGATTCTCTTTATAACATTACAATATAGTTGAATTACATTTTTATCGAGATGTATTTGACCCACTAACAAAACAAGCACTGAAAATAATTCAAGGAAGTAGAATGGAACTTCCTCGTTACGACACCTTGGTATGATTTTGTAAAGAAATAATCCAATACCTCTCCAAATAAAAGTTTAAATATAAATATAAAGCTATCGCAAATAAATTTTACATTATAAATTTCAGCTAATATTGATTTTTAAGTTCTTGGACTTTGTAATCTAATTGCTGTTATTCAAAATTCTATTTACAAATCCCAAAGCGCTTTGTTTGTTATCTTTTGAATGTAGCGGAATTTACCGACAAACGAATCAATTTTGAAATCCCATGGCAAGTTATTTCATCTATTCTGATTAGAACTGTCATTTTTAATAACTTCAGAATCCAAAAAATATTAATAAGCGCTTTAATCGTATAATGTGGTTGCATCAATAAAGTTGATATCTTTTTTAAGAAAGTAATATTACAATACTTAATGCTGAAAATAAGGGTGGTCAAAGTTCTTGTCAAGTTTCACCAATAAGAAAAGGCTTAAAAGATACAGTTTCTTATCTGAAGCTGGAAAGGTGTTAGATAATTTTTGAAAGAAATTATAAAATTAAAAACAAAAATAAATTTTATGAAATAACCTATACGAATTTCTTTTCTGAAATTAATGTGAATCTCAAAAATACATTAATATACCATTACATATTTAAATAACGATACGCAATATTTCGTCATGACTACTTTGTTTACCGCATTACATATAATGCAACAAGATAATCTCAATTATTCGATAAAAAGGTCAATAAGTGAATTTATTGAAAAAATGCACTAATATTCTTAAAAAAGAAAAAAAA